>JAQIXA010001164.1:0-28021 GCA_034699045.1 Nanhermannia cf. coronata Gr-Ori-00579 | reverse complement strand
TTTATAAAATATTTAGGTAGGTACTTACCTTAGAATAGACAAAAACTGTTTAAAATGGTCAGATTTTATATCATTTATATTTTGGATCAGTTGTCGTTATCATTGGATCGGTTGTCGTTGGACCAAGTGTCGTGTTGGTTTTTGGATCAGTTGTCGTACAATCATACATATATATTAGTATATACTGAAATTGAAACCAAATTATTGATCATATCATTAGTAAGTTACATAATTATAATTACTTAATTCTTTAAAATTTACAATTCAGTAATAAGTACTTATAGAATTGCCATTGAATTGTTTATTTCTTATGACATGGCTTTTATTTAGTCACGATTGCAGTAAAGTTGGAAATAAGATTAGTGATTGGTGCAGAATTATTTTCCGAGTTTTTATATTTGTCAAATATAGATGGGAAATGACAATAATAATAATAAGTGGTTGGATAAAGTAGAATAGGTTGCAGTTATTTTATTTTATTTCCTTAAATAGTTGGTAAATATATAGCTGTATTAGTAGTAGGGTTTAATACAGATACAGATTGAGAAAATTTGAGATACAGATGCTTATGGAGTGCGCAGTTAAAGTGTATAGGGGGCTTTGCTTTGGCCATTGAAGTTTTGGAAAAAAAAAGTTTGCTTCAAGTGTAAGTACGAGAGTATAGTGATCTTGAGAGTTTTAATACAATCTCATTCTATGAAATAAGTGTACAAGTATTATAATATTGGTTTTATGTATTACTTTACTTTAGGTATACATAGTACAGAAAGAACGTACAAACTGAGTCGGACCGTTTTATTATATATTTTTCCTCACAGTCTAATGCTCTTGTAGTATTACATTTGAGGGATTTTCAACCAGCCTTTTTCAAATTCTAGTATTCGGCAAGTAGTCGACGAAGTAAGAATTTATAAATTTTTCCCCCTGGAAAAGTGTGTTTTTTAAGCTTAGGTAAATCTCAAGAAATCAAATACATAGGATATAGCATAAGTTGTGATTCGATTAAGAAGTTTAACAGCTTGGAAAAAAGAAAGAAAGTTGGTCTATGCGTAATTTAAAAACGGAAACAATAACAATCATTTTTATTTTATTACTTATTTTTAAGTAAAAAAAAAGGTAGTGAAAGTATTTGAGATTGAGAAATTGACAGTCTTGAAAGTCGTGAAAGTGATTGATTGTTATAGACGGCTTATTAAGGTAGTGTAAGAACAAAATATTGACATGAGAGATAAATCGAGTGACTTTTCATAAATTATCTTTAGTCATTTTTCCTACTTTTCAATATAGTGTCGGTTTCGGTTTTTTTTTGACTTTGTTTGATTTTCGGATTGAGATCTTTATTTATTAAAGGTTTTTTTCTCTGAATTTTATACTATTTTATGATATGACATTGGCTAGACACTCGAAACTACACTAGTGTAATGAGGTTCTTGTGTTATTGAGACACTTTTCAATACATTATTAAACTGATCGATATTTTTTTTAGGAAATTATCTAAATCAGAGTAGAGTGATAAGTTTTATACTTTTATTTTATGGTATAAAGTGGTGATGCGTGTGTGAAAGTCGTAGAAATTAAATTTCTTCGATTTTTTTATTCTACAATTTGAGATAAAATAAATGTGTGCCGACGTTGCAAATTCGATCGCCAAACTGTGGGGACCCGGTCACTTTTTATTCCCTGGTGGGGGTTCACATCAGGGAGTTCATGGTCTTTATTATCCAACTGTAAGTAACTACTTAGGAAAATTTTTACGAAAAAATATAGAGAATCATTATAAGTTAAATTTTTCTCCAGTTAAAAAAGTACCCTAGTAAGAATTGGCTAAATTATCAAAACGGAGGATATAATACTTTGGTAGAAAGTATTGAAATTAAAATTTATATTTTTGAACATATCCAACATGTTTTTAGGAAAAGAAAAGTTTGCTAATAAGTTAATTAATCCAGCTGGACACTTTTATGTCATTTCCTATTAATTTTAGTCTTATATAGCTAATGGCCTATACTAGTACATATAGTTGGGTAATAGTTTGAGTTTGAATGTATCATTGTGTCCGAAAAGTTTTAGAGAACTTTTGACGAGTAGTTTGTAAAAGTAATTAATTTCGAGCCGAGCGACACTACCATTTAATAGAACTAGAACTTAGAACTAGATGTTTAGGTATACTTACATTTTATGGGTTTCAAAGCTGATGTATTGTATTATATGTCCAATAAGTTTGAATGGAGTTTTGAATCAAATTCAAATATCAAATTTAAATTAGTTTATTGGTTTTGGCACTGTCTAAAGTCCTTTGAATTGAGAATTGAGATAGTATTGAGGTTGGTTTTTGGTTTTGTTTTTTGTAGTCGTTCGTAGGTATTTATATTACTCGTATTATGGTATTTGAAGAACAAAAGGATAGTTTTGAATTTAAGAGCGAGTTTCGGGTTTCTATCCTACAGATATATATCCGATTTTATATTTATTTAGGATAAATTGTTTCGGTTTTGATCGAACAATAAATCCTCTTTTCCGTGTGGATTTAGTCACAATTAATTTCTGCCATTGAGATATGTACGGTCGAATTTGCACATTCTAAAAAAGTATCTATATAATGTATTGTTTGCTCAAAGACTATCAAAATTTTGTATCAATATATCGTACATACATAGTACCCTATATAAAGTAAGATTATATTTTGCATTAAATTGATGTCATTGTTTCTCTTTAAGCGACTATAAAATCAAATAAAAGATAAATTACTAGTACATATGTATTAAAATTAAACCAGTATTCATTTTATTAGAATTAGAATGATAGAATTTAGATTTTAATTGTGATAGGATTCTCATGTGAGCTATCATATTAGATTATAGGTATGAATTTGTTCTGTATTGTTATCTATATACCTAGATTAGAGTACAATTATTTGTCTGTTTGACAATTTAAACTCTTGTACCAGTACCAGTAGCAAAAGACTTTGTGCAAATATTTCTGGATTTGTTTTAAAATGAAAGAATTTATTTTTAGAATTTAGAGTGGATAAAGGATAAGGATAAGATGTAAAGAAAAAGTTTTTTTGGTTTGGTTTGATGGGTAAAGAATTTTACAAGTATATTTAGGATACATATTTAGGATTCTGAGACAGTAATTTTCAACTTCATTATGCTGGTGGTTTTTTTCTTGTTATTTCTTTTATAACAACGTGAGAAAAAATGCTTGCGTCTTGAATTTTTTTTTTATTCTTTTTGGTTTATCTTTATACTATGTATTTTGTACTCGTATTAAGCTAGGGTTTCATCGTCAAATCATATTTTTTGAAGTCTTTAGGATTTAGAATATGGGATCATGTTTGCTAGATACAGTAAAATATGGTAGCTGTATTTACGTTAAAAAGAAATATTCATGGTGAGATAAGTAGGTAGGTAGTTGGTAGTCGTCTAATATAAGTGCAAAAAGGATAATTTAAATGACAAATATATCTTGAAGTAGTTGTAAAGTATATAGTACCCTACCTATGTAATAGAAATACAAAGTATTTGCATTATAGTACCCTACTGGTAAAATAGAAATAGATCATGTTTGAAATAAATAAATGACCATATTTGAAATATGATAGCGTTTATGCCAATTTTTCGAAGAAAAGATCTTGTTAAGGTTGTTTGAGATAAAGTAAATTATAGCCGAGGAAAAGCAGGCAGCTATAAGATTTATAATGGAAATGACAAAAATATGTATTTTGTCGTCGAAATCATGAGAGAATACCTTTTTGCGTGCTTAAAATTTGAAATGTACTTTTCTTTCTTTTTCTGTTGGTTTTACTAGGTAGTTGTGTTTGAAATCTTTGATTTTGTTCGTTTCTTATATGTGTCTGGGGTAGAGATTTTGTAAAATTGAACAAAGTGGATTTAACACAAAGAATTGAAGTAAGAATTGGAGTTTTCGTTGATTTGAAATTGATCTATTGCTCCATTTCTTTGGGAGATTTAATTTTTATTTATTTATGGTGAGAATGAGTATTGATTATTTTTTTTATACAATTCAGTATTCACAATAGAAAAAGTAATTTAGAAAAAAAAATCTTGGGATTTGATAAGGTCTTGATGTAATTTTAATTGGAAACTTGATGTGGGATTGAGTTATGCGGATATCAGATTCAGAATTCAAAATAGTTTAAATTTTTTCAGGATTCATTTTTGTTATCTGAGTAATATGATTTGTGTTGCTGCAAAAGTTTGAATTTTTTTCTATTAATAAGTAGTATAGAGTAAGAACTTGCTGTGAATTGAACCGAAAGATTTGTAGAAGCAAATGCAAATAAGTATAAACTTATCTAACAAATGCCGGAATTTAGAATGCATGTATTTTAAATATATCATTTATTTCTGTGACTTATTTTTTGACTAGGGTAGTAGATATACATATGCATAATTTTGTTGTAAAAAATACTTGAATTATTTCTCTAAAGATTCGTCGAGTCATAAACTTTAAACTATCTACACTTGAATTCGATTTTTTATACTCAAAAAATATATCTACAGATAAATACTAAATAGGCACCTTCCTAGTTAAGCAATTCTTTGTATTACACGAAAAATACTGAAAAGGGTTCTTAATTTTTTAAAACCAACTGGGGATAGTTTAGGTAATTTTGCATTTATTACAGAAATTCAAAATTTTTAGATATTTTGAATATTTTTAGATGAAATTAAGTATCTACCTACAGACATATCAGTATTTATTTGGTCGATTGGTTTACTTTTTACTTTTATAGGGAATATCTGATGCCTATCTAGGTTCTAGATATGATTATTAATAAGGTACAGATTTACCAAATTTAAGCATGAACTTTGAACTTGTACTTGTAAAAATATTAAATGTACGTACAGGAGCGATTAAAGTTCAGAGATTTGTATTTTGAACATATTTGTTCATTAAATGTGTATTATATTACTTTAGTTTGTAAGGGGAGACATTTTTCTCTTATTAATAATTTAAAATAATATAAAATATGAATGCATTTTGAGATTATTTAGTCTGGACTATATTTGATTACTTGATCTCTGGGCGCATCTGTTTTATCTTTGGAGGTGGTATGTAGTAAAGTCAATAGTAAAAGCCAAACTTCTTCATAAGGTATCTTCAATTTGTTTATAATTTGACGGCTTTATAGAGAAAGATTAATATAAAGGGGATATTAGTATAAAAAACTAAAGATACCTACAATAAATATAGTTGAAACTATTTATATTAAATCTGTTAAAAGTCAAGACGCTTAGAAAGGGAATCATGTGATGAATAGCTTACTTTATAAAGTGATTCTGCTGTGTGAGCATTTTTAATTTTTAAATCCACTATGATGCAACTAGCTGTCTGCTTTTAGCAAAAAATAAATATGGATATTATGATATAGATGAAATTATTTATATTTAGGTTTTTATTAGTTTAGTTTAATTTTTGTCGGCTTTGGTAGTTGTTAAAAAGTAGGTTAAAAATAAAATAGATCTACAGAATATATAAGTTCCCTACAGCCTACATATATTATGTTTAAATAACCTTAATACATAATATGTATGGTAGTAACTATCATAATCATATTATGGAGTAGTATTAGGGATTTGACAAAGATTTTAAATTATCATGAGATGAGTATTTCAGATCAGACAGTTTTAAAAGGTTATTTGGGGAATTTGGAATTTAATGTGCCAAGTGTCTTGTGCCTTGGTGTTCTATTTTCTACAGTTTAATATCTTTGGGGTCGGGGGTCGGGGGACTTGGAATTTTATTGACTTGAAGGTTTTTTTCTCCAATTCTAACCCTCATTCACATAAAAGTTTCTTCTGTTCTTTTTGTATTCTTGGGAATTAAAGTGATGCTAATAGGGGTAAGGTTGACTGATCTTTGTCAAAAATGAGAAAAAGTTTGTCGGGAAAAATGAACATCCGGTAGTTTACATTAATAGACCATGTTCCACCAGCTAGCTTTGAATATCTTGAGATGAGCAAAATTTCTACTTGTATTGTACCTATACAGATAATACTGTATAATAAAGGAGATTTTTTGTAATTTTAGTATTTTATGTGTAAAGTGAATGAAATGGCTTTGATCGTAAAGTTTGTAGTGGAAGTAAATTTCATTTTAGGTTTAGGGAAATGTCACCAATAGAGAGATTCTCGAGTCGAGTATCTCGACTGTAGAAAAGATTTATTTTCAAGTTTTACAAGAGAATTCATAGTTTTTAGTTTTAGGAAAAAAACTTTGGGGATTTGACCCGAGAGAGTTTTGTACAACATAGTACTTGTATGTACTATGTATAGTATAGTACTTTATGGTTATGATATGAAGCATAATAATAATTTATAATAAATATAAAGTAAGTTACAAGACATTAGGCCAACTGTTTTAAGAAAATGAGTCATAAAGCAAATGACCCGGTTAGAAGACGCGGAGCAAAGCAAGAAAAGGGATGGGGATTATTAAATGATTATAAAAATAAAAATTCTAATAGGAGTTGGACTCTCTAAATCTAAAGAGGGAATAGACTGAATATTATTTGGATAATTCTGTCGAGTTTGTCTTTTGTGAAATGATAAAATGAATATAAATAGGTCGAGATTGTGATAATTATCTTATATTTTCTAAGCTTATCAACTACTGTATGTATACTAATATATACCGACTATCGGCTACTAGTAGGATAAACTACTTTATATGAATAGGATTAGGTTTTAAATTTAGAGGTTTAAATTAAAATATTTTTGTGACTGTGTAAATAACAGTCATGAGGTTCTTTTCAAAGTCTTTCTGGGAAAAAAGGATCGTTTTATTTTATAAGTTTATTTGTTTTTGAGCAGGGTACAAAATACAGAATATTTTCGTTCATTTAGTTTTAGTTTTTTGGGGTATTTGTTTATCTCTGTAGTCTGTAGGTACTTATGGTATTATAGGGTATAAAAGATCAAAAATTCTCTACTTGTCTTAATTACACATAATATAAAAGCCAGACTTACATAGTTGGTTGTGCATACCATACCATTTGTATTATTATAATATAACACATGGTCAACAGATTTTTGTTCTCAGATTTAAAATAAAGTCTCGTCGGATACCTACTTATATTGACCAGAATTGGACTTTGAAATTTGTTGTTGAGTCCCATTGAGAGTTTAAGTGCTCTAAATTAAGGGTAGGGGATTAGGAAATATGCCGAGATGAATTTATTTTTACACATATAGAGAATACAGAATTCACGAGGGTTCATTTAGTTTGGGGTGAATTAGATTTGAAGTGGTGGTGAATCACCAATAGAGAAAAATATCTGTTTTTCGAGTAGGGGAGTCGAAAGGTCAGAATAATTGTAGTAGGTTCTACGAGTTAGTATTTGAATCGAATGGTTATTTATCGTTCGAGTTTAGAGATAAATAAGGATGTAGTAATAAATTGATATTTTGTTAATTTTTATTAATCATTTTTTATTAATGCTTGATTAATATAAAGCTTATAATATAATGAAAGAACTTGTTGTACTGCTGATTGGGAGTAGAAATAAAAATGTTTAGAAAAATTACTGTGCATGTGTTTTGGCATTTTTCTTAATTGATATAGGGGATTTGACAGTTGGTTTTATTAAGCCTTATATCTGTAACTTTTACTTGGGATTGGGATCCTTTTTATCTATATTTAAAATGCCATTTATCCTCTTGCTCGACTTAAAAATGATCATTTTAGGCTAAGGATAAGTATAAGAAAACCTCGAGGCTTTAGAGGTTTATCTTTATATTATTTTAATTGTCTCTTTCTCTTTTGAATTTATTGAACTCGGTAATAAATGGAATACTTTGAGTACCCTACTAATATCTATGTTTAATGATGTGCCCATTAAAATGGTGAAACCGACCGAATTTCCTCAAATTTTATGATTTTTGCTCGTACAATATTGTTAATAAGAATGTAAAAATGTAATAAAGATAGTTGAAGAAATGAGTCAGATTGATTTGAGTTTGAGCTTCGATTTTTTATTACTTCATTTTTATTACTTCATTTTTATGGATTTGATCTGAGATAAAAGGAATAATGAAAAAGTTTTGAAAGGTAATGATGTATTCGAATTTAAAATAAGTAATAATAGTAGTAGCAGATACATAGATTCAAAGACATTTTTGAAGAATTATTATTATAGCAATTTGAAGATCTTTGATGTTCATATTCAAATATATTTTATTTGATCTTTAAAATTTATTGATGATGATGTTACTTTATACTGCTATGAAAGAGTATTAATTATAATTTACTGTTGCTTTCTCCTTGATTTTATACCTATTTATTTAATGTATTTTTGAGGATTAATGTAATTTCTATTTATATGTATTTATGTAGGGTACATTGTACGATTCTTGAAAATTGATGCTCAAGTAGTGTCTAGGTGTTTGGTTCTTTGAAGTCATTTGATTTTGACTTGATATATTTTTTGAAATGGAGAAAGTAGCAATTTAAGGATAGTCCTTTTAGTGAACATTCGAATTCTAAAGGAATTTGTAATTCTAGGCTCAATCTGTTTTATTTGTACTTATGCTTTTGTAGATTTTGATGTCTAATTGAGTTTTTTGTATCTGGAATCGGAGCTAGCTGGACTGATCTTTAGATCAGTATTAGACTATTAGTATATGTGCTGCTGTTAAATTACATAAAAGCTTTAATGGTATTTTCTAGATCCAGACTACAGAAACTGCATACATGTGTAGTTTCTGTAACTTGTATTTTATTTTATTTGCTTAAAGTTCTAACGGCTATATTTATTAGTATTAGTATAAGCGTTAGTAGTGTTCTGGTTTATTTATCTTTTGTTCAAATGTTCAATGGTTGCATATATTGGGTTTATTCAATGTGTATTTATACAATATTTCTTTTTCTCGTTTTTTTTTAGTTTGGATAATTCAGCTCGGGTTTGAACGAATCTTAAGCAAAATAAACAAATTTGTAAGGCATTAAAGATAAATAAGTAAAAAAGTACAGAAAAGCTGGGGTCACAAAATATTTTTTATCCTTCAAGATCTTGGGATCGTAGTCGTATCGTAGATCGTTCAAATCTTTGATGATTTAGTATTGAGATACGATTATAAGTTAGGTTTTTTAGGAATAAAACAAGGGATTTTTTTGGTTAAGAACTAAAGAATAAGCTCATAAGTCTTTCAATATTTTTTTCTGGAAAAATTCAAAGAACAATCTGTGTCTTATCTATGTCTTAAGAAAAGTTTTTCATATTATGATGCAGCAGCTTTTTGTTCTAACTAGACTACTATAAATATAATTTATAAGCTATTTTATGCTAGATAGTGTTTTAAATGCTTACATTTTTATAAATTAGGTATGTAGTTAGATATTGGTAATAGTTAGATATATCTGTATCTAGATATATCGTGAGAAATATACATATTTATGTAGATATGTTGTAAAGTTAAAGTCAGCAGCTTTTCGGTTCTAAAAATTCTGAAAGCTATCAAATTCCTTTGAAATGAAGATTAACTATGCAATTGACACCTTTAAAGCTAGCAGAACTTATATTAGGTATTAAACCTAGACTTAAACATGGAGATTTTTATACTCAAGTTGGTTTCTAGGATCAAATTACCTAAAGGGTGTTCAATTTCAAATGATTGTTGTATAAAAATGTAAAAAGTTTTATAAAGTGTACTTTACTATCGAAATATCTACTATCGAAATATCAATTTAAGCATAATAAAGTTAAATTATCACAAAGTTGATTTTTTACGATCGTAAATAGTTTAAGATAAATTTAATAATGTGCATTTTTGAACTTTATTGAATAAAGTAGTTTTTAAAGTTGTTGAGATGATTTAATAATGATAAGTAATAGGGTATACCCTATTTATTGGTTCAAATTCAAATATATCTACCTAAATATTTTTATATCTATGATTGTAGTAATATAGATATGTAAAATTTCATAAACTGTCAGTAATAGAAGCAAAAGAGCATTACTAATATGATATTCTTTCTCTAAATATTGACTTATTTTGAAGATATTTTAGATAGGGTATTCTAGGTATAAAGAAATTTCAATATGATCTGACTTGTTAAATTTATAAGGTTATTTTGTGATAAAGTTGAGAATATCTCAAGTACGAGTATTTGAGTATGATAGGGAACTTGCATTTTACATCTCATGCTGATTCTCTAGAAATGTAGAAATTCAGAATTTCTATGTATTCTAAATTCTATTCTATAATACAAGAGAAAAGAAATTGGATCGATATTTTTATCTTTTTGGTATGATTTCGAGTATGTATATTTAGGACAATGTATGTATTACTATTTGTATGTTGAATTCTCACTTGTGCTACTACTCGTTTTCTTTCTCTATTTTATTTTTCTTGTGTATTTTATTGGATTTTGCTAGTAGTTTTTAAGGGGGTAAGACCATTAGTTTTAAAAGTGGTATTTTTTTGTATGTTCAGAGTATGAGTTGAGATGTTTGTACTTTTAAAAAGTTTTAGGTAGTCTTTTTTTTGGGATAAGATTTATTCGAAAATTGCCTAGCCACTGATCTTGACTTGCCGGGGATAAAGTTTTGTTTTATCATCATATGCCTGGTATCACAAGATATGCATTTAACCTTAAAGAAATAGAAATATTATGCCTTATTAAGTATTTGTAGTAGGTACTTTTTGTTGTTTCGAGAAGTTTTATCGAATATTTTTTGTCTCTCGAAAAAGGTTTACAGTACAAATGGATTTTTTTTGCGTAAATATAGATAAAGTACAAGTACCCTTACCTAGACCTAGATTTAACAGATAGCTGTGCCCTTTTACATCCGAGAAAGCTTGGAATTTGATTATATTATTTTATTTTATTTAGAAACAATAGGAGAAAAAGTTTTTTTTTTGGGTTTAAGATCATTGATATAAAAAAAGTGAATAAAAGTTTTAGGACATGTAAAATACGTAAGAATTGAATATGAAAATAAAAACAAGAATAAAGTTTTGGATTCGAAATACACATATATGTAGGTATTGTGAATTGTAAGGGGTAGTTTGGAATTGGATTTCAAGTAGGCTTATTCTACATGCATTGTGCTTAATGAATTTAAATTGATGGTTGTTTATAAGTAAGTACAACTAAGGGGGCGTTTACTTTACTTTATTGAGGATTTAAAATTTAGTAGGTAGTTTGCATTTGCATTGTTTTAAAATTTAAAGTAATGAATATTATGTGGGTTTAGATTTAGATTTAATGGCTACTTCAAGTACCCTACTCGTATCGAATCTTTAGGGCTTTGCTAGGCAGTTCTATGAAATGAGTTCGATTTGTAACATTTTATTATAGTACAAAGTACAAAGTAAAGAGTATTCTGTATTATGTAAGTACAAAGTATTCTGTATTATTAGTATGTGCTTACTCGTTGAATATATAAAAATGGGGTTTATTGTACTTTCGAGTAATTAATTTCTAATAGTTGGGTTGGATTTGAGGTAAGTATAGTATAATTAGTAATTTTGTTAGATTGAGCTTAAAATTGAATACATATTGATTTTTAGGGGGCTTTTGTTACAAATTGAGAGAGGAAAGTAATCCAATTGAAATTAAAATGGATTTTGGTAGAATTATAATTTTAATTATAAAATACAAAAGAGGGTTTTTGGGATTAAAGTACCTTTGCTTTGTTGTAATTTATAACCTTTGTAAGTATGACTATTATATTTTAGTCAGTTTGATTGATTTAACTCGACCAGACATTTGAGGTCATTTTTGAAGGTTTTATTTTGGAAAATTAGAAAATTTAACCTGAATAATCCTAACTAGATTGTACTTATGGGTTTGAATGCATTACTACATAGTTAGTTCAAAAAATAGGGCAAAAGTGGAGCTCTTGATTTTGATTAGATTTTCAGAATTCAGAATCAAAGTTTGCAAATTGTATAGTACAAGAAAAAGGAGGATTTATAATACAGGATTAAATTTATGTAACAGTAAAAACAGTAGATACTTTGGTATAGAATTGAATCTATAATTAGATTAGAAAATAATATAGTATAATGGGTAAAGTGTATAGAGTTGACTTGTTTTATTTTGAACTAAAATCTTGAAAGATAATAAGGTTTTTTTTATATGGTAGTAGTTAAAGGGAAAGGATGTTTTCACGGCTGATTAGAACATGAATTAATGGGTTAAGACATCAAACTTGCACAAACTTGAGAAGTACAAATACTACTGATACTATTAGAACATCAACGAGTCTTGAGGATAAATTAATGATGTTCTTTTTTAATGACTTTTATACTTTAGTATAAGTAATCGTAAAAACAGTAGGGTTGTAAGTAGGTAGTAATATTTAGTTGACAAGAGACATGTTTTGCCTGACACAATTAAATTATCTATTACTTTGTTAAATTAATTTCGACATTATAATTTGAAGTCTGAAGTATCTAGTCTGCACTGGTGTATTTTCGATCGAAGGATCTTTTTTGGAATGATGTTGATTATCTAGTTTTTTTAGTACTTAATCGTAAAAAATATGTAAGTAGGTACTAAGGATTTTAAGGTTGACTAATAGTAGGTAGTAACTTTTTTTTTAGTAATTAAAATTTATTCATGCTATAAAAATTTTAAAGGTTCTTAAATTAGTATTAACTGTGCAGAAATGGCGTTATTTTTATAATGGAGTAAATAGTCATGATCATCACAAAATGTTATAAAAAATCAAAATCGTAATAGACCATTCTATAGAGTTCGACAAAACCTCAAGTTAAAAAAATTGCTTTTGATTGCAAAATATTTGGTGTTAGTGTAGTATCTTCTGCTACTTTATATCAGTACTACTCTATCTATAAGATATTATTGATTATTATTATAGTTTAGTGGTCAATTTGGTAATATTTCGGAAATTATCTATATAGAATTCCCTTTTAGTTGCCTAGCTCTTTTTGAGTGTAATAAGCTAAAAAAAAATAAGTATGTAAGTAGTCGAAATTAGCTGAAACGAAGTGCAGATAAGATTTTTATAAGATGGTTAAAGTTGAAAGTGAAGTCGAATGGGGGAAATAATAATAAAGATAGGGGAAATTTGAAATAAAAGAGGCAGAATAATGGCGATAAACTTTTTCAAGATTTCAATTCGAGCTCGAGTACTTACTACAAGACTTGAGATTAGATTTTTTTTGATGATAAAGATAGTAAGTAAGACTAGAGACTAGAACGAATAATATGTGTATACCTAAAATAGTAAGGGGAGAAAAAGTGAAACTAACATTCAAATCAATTACTTTTTTCGAGTTTATTTGATATTTTTCTTTATTTTTGGTCCTTTACTTTCGACTAGAAAGCTTGGGTAAATAATGCTTGAAGTGAATTTTGAAACTTAATTACAATTTCATGTTAAGTAGTTTTATTTGTTTTTTGTCTAGTGTCTGGGTATACTAAAGTAAAGAAAATATTTTGTTTCAAGATTATATAAGAAAGGTATAAAGGGGTTTAATTATAGTTGTGGGAAAAGTTGCATTCTTGAATATATTTTGTTTAGATTCAATTTTGCTAATGTTCTTATGCCTCTGTATTTTGTCATTAGTATTAGTATTTAGGATGCTTTCATATTTTTCGTAATTTAAAGTGAACTTTGGGCTAGAAACTTGTATTTTATACTAGTATTACTTATATACCTATAGCCGAGTACTTAAATGCTTATAATAATTCAAATTTTCTATCCCAATTCTCAATTCGTGAATATATTAATTTTTATGAAATTATAATTTTTGATAGAGTGGGCCGGGTTGAGCGTAAGTTAAGATGATTTGCATTCGGTTGAATTCTAAAGGGATTTTGATTTTTTTTTCTTGAAACTTACTTTCTTTTATAATGTATACCTTAGTAGTCAGTAGTATTATGTACTACTTGTAGTAAATACTTTTCAGATCAGTTTATGAAGTAAAAGAAAAAGTAAGAAGGAAAAAGATGAAGAACAGAACTTTTTAATGGGATTTCTTTAAGTATAGACTATAGTGTAGTTTTTAGGTAGAGTCGAGTAGAAGTTGTTTTTACTTATAGGATTTGCATTTTAAGCATCTTTTTAAGTTTACGGGTACGGGTGACTAGGCATAATAATATTATGGTTAGGAGAAATAAGAAAATGCATTAATTCTGGTAGTTTTTGAGAACATCAAAGTAAGTAAGAGAAGAGAATTCGCCTTTCATTATACTTATATTATTACTATTATGTTGTATAATATGAAATTAACCTCCTTTTTTCCCTTTGAGTATATTATCATGTAACTTTTTTCGGTTTTTTTTTTGTTTTCCAAGTTCCAAGTAATAATATAGTAATGAGAATTAATTTCTTATAACTACTATATTCATACTTATGTTATTTTTGGGGAATTTTTTTACATCCGGAAGCTCCCTATTTTATTGTGCGTTTAGTGTTTTAGGCAATTAAATTTTAAATAATGATGATGATAATAAGGAAGAGCTTCATTTTGTCTGTGGAGCTGCTGAAATATAGAATTTTTTGCTATTTCGCCGGAAGTTTGTAGTTTATTATACAAAATTAAAATAAATATAAATAATCGAGTTGTTTTTCTTGGTGCTAATGAGAATGGTTTGGAGTTATTTTTATTTCTCTCGTTGTTTTACTAACAAACTAATTTATAATTTTTGGAGTTATTTTGCTATTTATTATATCATATGGTTTGAAAAATATTTCGAGTTCAGCAGGTAGGTATATCTCTGTTGTTTAAGTATAATGTGTGTTTCTTTCCTATTCTTGGATTGTAAGACCGAGTGCTCTTGAGGGGATAATAAAATTTGTTATGCAATCTAATAAAAAGAGGGAATTTATTTGAGAGCACTTGATACTAATAGTAGCATTTTGAATATACTTTGGGACTTGAAAGGGTTACTTGAATCATTTTATTTATTTTTCAAGGGCTCTCTGCTGAGAGGCGAATTATTAAATTTGGAAATCGATTTTTCAAAGACTCTTTGTTTTTCATTCTTTTCGACTTTCAGCTACAGCAGACTACGATTGTTGAATACAGATTTTTAGACAATTTTAATGAGATATTTGGTTTACAATGTACAATGACATGATTTGTTTTAAACAAACCTTTTATATTATATTTTTCATGATATTTGTTTGACAGCGACAGTTGAAGTTTTTGTAAAGGAAATTGTATTGGGTTGGATGAGGGGAGAAAGTTCTTGAAGGAGAAAAATCATAAGGTTTATTATATTGGTGGAAGGTTCATTAAGACTTGCGATTGGCATTAACAATATCGTGGAGAAAAGTTGTTTAAATAAGTATCTAGATATCTCAAATTATGAGTAGGGTACCCAGTACCTACTATTATTAAAGTAGAAGGCACAGAAGGGTTGGACTCGAGAAGTGAGAAACTCAATTTACTCTACAATTATGAAAGAAATGGTGTTTCTGATTCTTTAATATTGATTATTAAGGAGAGAAAGCAAGGGGGAGAAAGTTAAATCTTTTGTATACTTTGTATATTGTAATTCTGTAGTAAAATAAGAAAATTTTTTTTGATTTTTTTTGCTATGTTTTATATAATGTTATTTGGCTGGCTGGCATGGATAGGAGGAATTAAGTTAAGAATTTTTATGTTTTAGTATGAATTATGAATTGCAGTGTAATAAGAACAAATGATTTCTATACTTTTTAGAACTTAAGTGAAATTTATTTGGTATGGTATGTTTTATTTAAACTAGGTATTACGTTAGTGTTAGTAGTGTAGCTAGCAATGGATATGAAATATTAATACCAGTAGGGGCCTATGTAATGTAAATGTACAGTATAAAATATTGAGGATAAGTAATTGTAATTTTGCAAAAGTATTGAATTACGTGTCTCACGCTTGGTTTGACTTGGTCTCGGTGTATTATAATATTTGAATTTGATAAGTTGGAAAACAGCAAAAATATACGGGCCGAGGTATAATGCTTTAGTTCTAATGCTAATAATAAAATGGAAATTTTGCGTGACATTTAAAAGCAACAGTCTTTATAGATTATTTACTATAGCCAATATTTTATTTTATTTTAGAGAATTTATTTACGATATTTTATCTTGTTCTTGTTAAGTAGTTTCATTTTTGAATTTTTGAAAAGTTGATGTTAAGTATTTTTGAAGCATTAAAGTAGTGGGCATTGTATTGTAATTGCATTATACATATTCGTTCGTTGGTACTATGACTATGAGGCATATATTCTAAATATGAATTTGGATATATTGGATAAAGAGATAGGGAAATGACCTGAACTCGAGGGATAATGAAATTATCGGCTCCATTCAAATTCTATATGCCTTTGTCTTTCCTTATCAATAGATTTATCTATAATTTAAAATTTTAAAATTTAAACTGTATCGTTATAGGACGTATTATTAGTAGAAAATAAAGCTTAAATCCTTATCAGTTTTTCTTAATTTAATCTTTTACAATACAAGTAGACTGTATTTAGAATTCACCCATCTTTAAACTTTACACTCGGTATTTTTGACCATTTCTGTGTAAAAGTTTGAAGACTCGTGTTCATTTTTTGATTTCTGTTTCTGATTTCTGTTTCTGATTTCCGTCAATTCTCAATTCTCTAAAAAATAATTGGTGCAAATTATGTTCTACCAATTTCCAATAAATTATATGCAGGTAAATACTCAAACATTTTTTCCAATATTGGTATAAAATTAAGTTCTTTTTATACAGATAGGTATACATTTTTAATGGGTATTTCATATAAGTAGAATTTAAGCTGATATTACATTAGTTTTCTCGATATGGCAGAGATTGTAAGAATTGAATAGGTACCTAATAACACCCATATTATAATAGTTAAAATGTAGTTAAAATAAGAAAGCATAGTTTATTTGGCTTTGCAAATTTTATTAAAGCAAAAATTATTGAAATGAAATCTTAAATACAATAGGATACTAATGATTGATTTTTTTTTCTATTTGCAGCACACCGTACAAGCAGGTAATATGCCACCATATGGAAATGGAGCTGGAGGTTTGCAAAATGGAGATTTAAGCTCTGTGACTGGAGTAAGCCTTCAACAACAGCAGCAGCCTATGAAAGTAGATAAGGAGATTGGACAAAATTTTAATACTCCAAGTATCGGCGTCGGTGTAGGAAGCCAAACAGTAGAAATTCAAACTGTAAGTTTTAAAATATTTTTATTTTTACCTACTAAAAATTATGCAGTACCCTACCTATACCTAGCTACTTTATGCAATATGCAATGCACATATTGGTAATGGTACTCTTTAGATAGAGTTAATGACAGATTTTTTTTTGCCAATTTTTGAGATTATAAACTGTATTTAGGTAGATTGTTGACTACTTTGCAAAGTAGACGTGGAGCTTAGGGGATTTAAATTTCTACTCTATAAATCCCTTATGCCTTGAAGAAGTAATCTTTAAAGTTTTTTTTAGGAGATTAACTCAATTACTTTGTATTAAGTTCATACTGATAAATGGGCAGCACGAAAAGATTAATGTCAAGATATTTAAAGTTATTTTTTCTATTTCTCCTTTAGCAAACTGAACCAGAATCGGATACAAATGGACTCTTAGGATCTATTAGTACTTCTACATCTACTTCAAATCAAAGTGATTCATCAAAAAATCAGCCCAAGAGACTCCATGTAATTTTATTTTTATATTACCTAATTAGATAACCTGATATTTTAGTTAGTGTTATTTTGATTGAATATTAATATTTTATTTTTATTTTTTAGGTATCGAATATACCATTTCGCTTTAGAGATCCAGATTTAAGAGCAATGTTTGGGGTAAGTGGCGAAGAGTATGATATTTGATAACTATATAAGTAAGTAGTAACTCAATTCAATTTGATCAAAGTGGAAATCTTTATTTTTGTACCCGCCGTGACATTTAGCCATTATTTAAAGTGGTGTTAGATAGATTGAGAAATAAGAATAAGTGATCAAGAAAGGTGGTGATGGTGGAAAAAAGGCTTTTAAGTAAATCACAATGAAATGAGATTTTTATATCCTTTATCCAGAGTAAAGTAGTCGAATAACTCAATGAAAAAAAGTTCAAAAAGGGAAAGTTTCTTTGAAAAAGAGCGAATGAAATTACTTTTTACCTTCACCTTTACTCTACCACTTTAACTATTTATTCATCATGAATGTCTAATGGGTTATATAATATTATTCTTTTATAAGTATTTTTCCATCTGCTCTGAATTCTCGATATCGTTTATCATTATGAAATGGAGAATTTGCAAGCTCCACGAGAGTTTTTTTCTCGATTGCTTTTACCTCTAAAAAAAGTTAAAAGTAATTTAGTATTCATAGAATATTGTCTTGGTCTTGAATCCTTGAGAGAGAACTTGACTAAAGGAGTAGATGGAAGAGGAGCCTTTTGAGGAAATGTAATATTTAACTTACTAAAATACTGTATACTTACGTAAGTAAAGTATGCTTGACTTGAAAGGTTTTTTTAGTAAGAGAGCAAGGAAAAGTTAAATGTTTGTCGATTAAATTCTCCGTTTCATGACATTTTTCCTCGTTTAAAAATTGTGAAATGTGTTCTATGTCTAGTTTCACACCTGGTTACTTTTTTATATATTTAAAAGACCAAAAAGTTGAAGTAATCCTATTCTCATGGTTAAGATCTGCTTGCTGGTGATGCTGATTCTGAGTAGGTAGTAGATAGATAGCTAGTATGAAAGTAAAGTTTTAGTAGGTCTCATGAATTTTAAAATTATTTTGACAGAAGTCGTTGTCGGCGATGGAGTAGAGAAAAGACTGAGAAAAGACATAAAGTCAATAGCTTGAAGGGTGGTATAAGGTATAAGGATAAAGCAAGTCGAGAGAGAAATAGTAATAGGTTTATATGAACGAGATGAGAATATTTTTAAGAAAAAAAAATTCATGTTTGAGTCTCTTTTTATTATGTTTTTGTGTATACAGTATACTATACATTCAGCTAATTTTAGACTTGTCGGAAGTCTAGCCTTGTGCCAATATATAATGGTAGTTTTGTAAAATACAAATATTGTGTTATGTTATGTTAGTTTAGTTTGAGTTCACTTTTTTCAGATTTTAAATCTGATTTTGAGTTCGATTTTAATCAGTTTATGTGCCCCTTTGGCATTAAATATAAAAATTAAGTACTTGTCTTGCTTTGAGTTGAGAATCTCAACTTGAGATGAGATGGTTCTTTTGAGTTTTATAGAGAAAAAGTATAAAAATGTAAATCTGTACTTTAGTTTAGTTTTTAAAAAAAATCTTTTTAAGTTAAGCTATTTGAAAGTATGGATATTTTTTCCTTTGAATTTTAATGGAGCGTACTTTTTGAGATAATAAATAAAAATGGGATATTAAATTTTGTAGACTGTCAAAGTAGGTACAAAAAAAGTAGCCGGGATTTAATTTAGATAATCTATTAAATTATTTATTAGTATATTAGTTGGATAGTATTTTTAGTATCTAGGTATAGATAGATAGATTGAATTGAATTTAGTTTCGACTATACTTATAACTTATAGCTAGATATTGATTTATTTTGTAATTGAAAAGAAAAATTATTCATATGAATCTTTGTCACAGTTTATATAGAATATATTGGTAGACGAGATTAAATAGATCGATATGAGTCGAGTATGTATATTAGTAAAAAAAAAAATGAATCCTTTGAGATTAATCGAATCTTGGAGAAAGTGAACCTGAAGATAAAGTGTCCTTTGAAAGGTACATTTAAGTCCGATGATATAGAATAGTATTAAAAGACAGCTTTAGTTAGTATTAGATTGTATACATTATACATACATACTACTGACTGCTAATATAGTGTGTATAATGCTGATATTCTGTTTAAGGTTCTCAATATTTATAATATATTCTCTTTCAGTTCATGTTCAGGAAATTCTTAGAAGGAATCATTCTTCTGATCAGAAAAAAAAGAAAGGAGAAAGCTTTCCAATATTTTTCATGAAAGAACTTCTATCTTACTATCTATCAAAGTAAAGAAGTTTAGCTATATCTGTGTCTAAAGATAAGTCAAGACCAGGCCAGGCAGGACCAGGATCGAGTTCCTTTTTTTTATTCTACTACCTAGACCTATATCTATGTATGAGACAGGGAAGAAATTCGATTTGCCTTTTTATTATCTCCCAAGGGAATTTTTTGTGAAAAAAAAGCAATATAGGTACACAACTCAGAACAGTGTACATAGTTTGTAGACACTTTTGTAAAGTATTAAAAGTGGAAGAAAGGTTTGAGGACTGACGAAGGACTGAGGAGTTTGATATTTGCATAAAAAAAGTTTACTTAACTTAATATGAGATAGTGGATAGGTAATTTTATTATATTTGATTTGGAAAGAATTTCACCCTTTTTGATAGATGGATAGATAGATTTTTAAAGAACTTTTAGTAGGTTGCAGTTGAAAGGATTGGAATGTAATAAGTATAGATTGCATTCTATATGTTGTATTGTAGTTGTACTAGCTAATTCTTTTATTTTATTATTGAGATCTTTATCAGATAAAAGTAGGTATTAATGAAAATATGTACTTAAGAATATTATAAAAGTTGTTATCGATTTAGATTTTGTAGATAATGATAGTAATATTAAGGTACTGTTCTAGTTCTAGATTTTATTTTGAATACTGATATTAGTGAGGTATTAGTGAGATTGAATTTGATTTGAGTTTTATAGAATCGAATCGAAATCAGACTCTTTAAATGCATTCAGTATTCAATATTCGGTTTGGTTTTGATATCCTTGAAACCTCAAAGAAATTGCTGAATGGTAAATTTTGCATTCCTTTGGTCATATTTTCTATTTCTACTACTAGTAACATACGGATAGATACTCGTATAACATGTACTACTACTATTGAATAAAGATTGAAGTGATCTAAATTCCTCGAGATTTAACTTTATTTGAGGTAGTAATGCAATACATGAGCTAGGTAGTTATATAAAATCAGAATAGTCTTGTAGTTTAGTAATAGTATTTGTGGGTTCTCAAGAGTGAAATAGAAACTTTGGTAGAAACTGTAAATGGGGGAAATTGTAAAAGTAAAAACTGATTTGAATTTGAATTCTTGGAATTCTCGTTAACTTTTTTGTTCAAAAGGAAATGTAAAAGGTATACTAATATAAGTAGACTAAGAACTTGTATAAATATATATATAGATATTTTGGCTACTTGTATTGAAGTGAAATTGAATTGAATTTTAGTCTAGAGCAATAAAATAATACTGAAATTGAAATGTGCTAATGATTATATTTTTTCTCTCTTTCTTTCACAGCCTTTTGGACCAATCCTTGACGTCGAGATTATTTTCAATGAACGAGGATCAAAGGTATGAGGATTCTTGAAATATTATTATCTAGAAATAAATGTTGCTTATAATTTTTAGCGACTAATAAGGTAGACTTTAAAAAAATATATAAAAGTAGTCAAATGTTTTTACTTTTTGGGGAAAGTTTTTCGAAGAGAAAGTTTAAGCTTTCATCAGAGTTAATAAATAGAGAAAAGTATATGAAAAGTTTTAGTAAGGGAGGATTATACATAATTGATTATTTAGGGGATTAAAAGTTGAATTAGGCGAGTAGATCATCATAAATCATTTTATCACGTAATCCTCACTATATAATAAAAGCAAAATTAATTATATTTTTAGTTTTTAGATCTAGTTATAGCAATGTAGTACCTACTACTCGTATTATTTTTACTCATGCTCAGGATCTGAGTTAATAAAAAAAGAGGAAAAAGTGAGTCGATAATTTTTATAAAACAATTGATTTAGAAAACATGAGCGAGTAGATTTGAATCCTTTTAAGCTTTAATTGGTTCTCTTTATTTCATCAAATAATTATTCTTGAGTTTCATTTTAGATAATTATTATTGTAGGTCTTTTATATTTTAAAACACAAAACACTTTTTTTATTTTGAGTTTGAGTTCTCAACATAATGAACAAAAGTTTGTGATATGAGATTTGAAAAGTTATTAGTTTTTCCATCTATTATCGTAAGAAATGTATTTTAAAGTTTTTTTTAGAAATGACGCACATTTTCATTGCTATTAAACTAGGTGTACTATTGTGTACAATATAAAATCTTGACAAAAAATAGCGAAATCTTATAACTTTTCGAATCATGTTATGTTTGGCTCGTATTGATGAAATTGAAATTGAAACCAAAAAAGTTGATGTTATGTTTTGTTGTTTAATTTGAAATATGAAATTTTTTTACACTTTTATATTTATTTCCAATTTATTTTCGTTTCTTTTTGATTGAAAATAAATTGTAATTAATGTTGGTTTTGATTATAATATTCTATTAAGTAATGATTTTAGATGCATCGAACAATTTATCAATTAAACTCGCATTAATATAAAAGTATTTGATATGGTATGTAGATTTACCTTAAAAGATTTAAACAATCAATTGTGAAAAATTATAATTTTTGCATATAATCATGTTATGATCAAAATTATTTTAAACCTAGTTTACTTTAATTAAATATATTGTATTTATTGGGTGCATGATGATGATTTGGTGATGGTCAATAGAGATAATTAAATTTTAGTAATTAATTAAGTAAATTATTAGAGTTAATATTATCTATTATTTCTTTAATTTTTTTGAACTTTTATTTATAGGATCTACTGATAGTCCAGTAAAGTAGAAATTAATTAAGTAGACCCTTTTTATATCTTTAATAAGCAATCATCTAATTATTTAGGAGAATATAAATTTTGTAGGCTAGACTTTATTAGTCGATTTCTGAAGAAAAATTAAAGGATATTGATATTATGTGTATAAGGTATTTGGGTATTTTGCTTAGAAATAGAAAAATCAATATCTTATTATATAAAGCTCATAAAAGGATTATATTTTAGACTTGAGCTATGATTTATTTAAAGAATTTAATGAAAATGAAATACCAAGAATAGGAAGAATTATATTCTTTACCTAGCCTACCTATTATTACTTTTATTTTAATAATTATTCTCTAGCATAGGTAGGGTACTTATCTTAACTTATTATAGGTACTTATCCTTAGAGAAATTTCAACTTTCTCGAATGAAATTCCTAAAATTCTCGAGTCAATAATGCTAGGTAGAAAAGCAGTAGGGATTTTCTATATTTCAGAAATTAATTAGTACCCTAATTAGAGTAAAATATTTAGTTTAAGATAGGGTACCCTACGTATGCTACCAAAGTCTTGGTTTTGATTAAGGTTTTATATACCTAATTATTTTTGAACACTTGTGTATTTATTTAGTTAATGAGCATTTTAGTAGTTGAAAGGAAACATTTTGTATATTTTTGTGATTATATTAATAGTCTAAATTATTTGGGAAATACGACTTATTATGTGATAATGTATTTTGATTTTTATTTGTAAAATAATTTTTGTACTAAATTTGTCCCTTAAAACAAATTTTTCTTCCTAGGGGTTTGGTTTCGTAACATTCGCCAATGCAGTTGATGCAGAACGAGCACGAGAGAAATTGCACAGTACCGTGGTGGAAGGAAGAAAGATCGAGGTCTGCATGAAATCTATATAAATTATAAATACACAATTTTTAGTTTTAGATATCTTTTCTTTTAAAAAATTTCTCTATTTACCTAATCTTGAAAAAAGTTCGTTAAAGATATCACAAACACTTTTGAGACTCTTTAAAATTTGAAACTATGTACCTATCTACTTAAGACTTGAAGTACTTGCTGCGATGCGACATTTTTTACTTTTTAATTAACTTTCTATAATCTAAATTTTTTAACATAGTAAAACGTTCGAAGAATGCAGAATTTCTTGATTTTTGATCTCTTTATAAATCTTGTAAATATGAAATGAACTAATAATGCTATTTTCCAAAGTATTGACGAATTTTCTTATGAAAAGACAAAGAATTATATTTGAACTTTGAACCAGAATGCACTTGGTTTCGGTTTGTAAGTAATGAGAAAAGGTATTGATATTGATTTTGAGTATCATTTACTTTCTCTCTCCAATGTAAGTATACCTATTTGAAATGACAATTTTCTAAAGCTTAATTTGTTGCTGCTCACTTTTGCTTTTTGTACAATTGCTACTAGTACAGCTAGTATAAATAATTAATTATAATTGATGGGGGGAAATTGGTTGTATTGTGTTGTGTACCTTGGCTTGATCCTAATTGCACTGTAATTATAATCCTACGATTTTGGCTTTTTTTAAAATGATTTTTAACATTTTGAATTTGTATCCTCTGAATTTGATTTTTGATTATTTTACAAAGTTTTAGAGGTAATTGGTCATGTGTAGGACAGCTAAAATATGGACTTCATACTTTAATTGTGAGTACATATGTAGGTAGTTCTCATGACTTATACTTATGAGATGAGGTATAAAGCTATATTGCGTTTATTACCTATATTTATTAATTAATTTTTACTTGTGTTAAAGGAATTTGAAGGTATAGTAGTACTGTACTATGTATAGGTAATATTAGCAGTTTAATTAATAATTTTCATTACATAGTGAGAAGGTTTTATATGCTTTTTCTAAATCTAGTTTTTGAACTGAATTTATTCGGATTGGGAAAATTAATATAAATATTAATTTACATTTAGTAGATGTACATGAAAGGGATTAGTTCATTTTGTTTACTACTAGTAATGTAATGTTTGAGTAAGTAAAACAAAACTAGAAGAACTGTATTATATATTATTATTAGTACCTACATATTAGGTATATGTATTTACTTTCTCTCGTTTTAATTTCGGTTCATATCATTATTTTCTAGTAGTAGGAGTAGGTAATACCTAAGTACATAGATACTGTGTTATACCAGTTTTATACAAAACATATATTTACAATCTACCATTCGTATCAGTAGTTATCATATGTTTTGTGCGGATACTTTTATCGATTGGCAAATAAGCAAATAGTTGGATATACATATTTACTTACCTTCACCCTATTTTCTCATGTTCATAGTTTGTAAAATAATCGATCGATTGAGTTATTAAGGAGCTATTATCTATAGTCTCGCACTATGTTGGTACTTTTAAACATTATTTACAGCAATTTACATATGTTAGATTTTGTTTTCACAGTTTAGAAACACTTGGATTCAATTACACTTTTCGATCGATGAAATTCTTATAAAGTCACATTCCTTCGTTGTGTGTTTGCTGCTATCTGCAGCGATATGCTGTAACGTAATGACGACCGACAAATAATTAATTAAAATATTCTTTGCTTGGATTATTGTTTAGACAATTAGTGGCTTGGGTTCAGTTTATTGAAATTTGAAATATTTGAGGTTAAGGTTAGAAGTTAGAAGTCGATAATTTGGCAAGATTTGCTCATTATTCTCGATTTGAGCTTTGTACAAAATATATAAATAGATAAGAATCTACTATTTTTGCCTCATACATACTATTACTATTATTATTTTTGTAATGGTATATTAAGTAGGTGGGTTTTAGATGTTTAAAATATGTATTTTTTTACGTCGACGAGATCTCTGGAGCATCAAATTAGGTTCTAATTCTTTAGGATTGAGAATTTTATTGTGAAATCCCTCTAGATTCATTATTTTAGTCAATATTATTACGATATGGGTATCGGGTTTAATTTCGCCTATATGTAAGTACTAAGAACTTACATTCTAGCTAGTATAAGGTTGTGTAATTTTGTGTTTAGTTTGCTAATGGGGAAGCTGAAAAATGTAATGCGAGACTACTGCGGATATTTGACTGTACTTTTTACTGTTTTTTTTTCGGTGTTTTACTTTATTTTACTTACTTTGACTTGGAACACTACAGTAGGGGGATATATCCACGTGTGTTGTATTTGTTTTTATATGTAGAGTCAGTACAAGTACAGGATATTTTTATAGGTTTTATACAAAGTTAGAGGAAAACGGAAGAAAGGCGTTTTTTGTTTCATACTTTTTACTATACCTACTTATGTATTTGTATGTACATAGTATGTTTGTCGAATTTTTTTCATTCTCACTACTACTGTCTATTTTTGCAGAAATATATTGTAGATATTTAGATATGTATGTAGGTATACCGGGAGCGAGTTTTTTTTAATAGAATTACGCTTTATTAAAATACATAGTCTACTGCTGAAACGTAATGCTATAGAATATTATGTAGTAACGACGAGTAATATAGGCTTAAATAGGAACGAAAAAGAAGCTAGATACATAGATAGATATAGGGTACGACATATTATAACAATTTTTGTGGAATCTTGAGGCATTTTAGCAAAGTACAAAAAATTACATTTTAAAAGATTTCGACTAAAGATAAGAACTATCCGTATTCTGTAACCTCGTAAAGTTATTCCAATTTCAGTTAATTTTTTAAATGAGATTTGCAGGTAAAGTAGTAAAAGGTTACTTTGAATTAGTGCTTAAAATTACTACCTACTTTTTAGGTGAAATTTTGCATTTTGATTAAATGACTTTATTTCATAATACCTGGACCAATGTAAAGTAACTTATAACTTGCTATACCTAATAAGTTTTTCTTTACTTTGAAGAAGTCTATTTTAGTGGAAAGAATATGCCCTTATATTTTATTTCATACTTTTATATTATTCAGATAATCTAGTGTTGAGCAAATTGCAATTTAGCAGGAGGAGGAAATGAATCAAATTATAGGAGTTGGTAGTTTATAATACTTTTGTAATTTATACTTTTTACACTGTTTTGCATAGGGGCTGGCAGCCAGTAGGGAGCAAGAATGTTTCAGCGAGATTAATTTTTTATTTTTGTAAAAACTCTATTTTGTTTTTTTAGTAAGGGTCGGTAGGTGCCTAACTTTCTAACCTAGTACAAATCATACTTATATTCAAGATAATCTTTAAGAATGTATGACTACAGTTCTTCCTAAAATAATAACTAATAAGTCTCCCGAAAAAAATTTCAAGATCCTAATTTGCAGAAAATATACTGATTCAAATACAAATTATTTGGCAGGGCAAATCAAAAATTGAACTAAATTAAAGGTAAAATATGATTCAAATATTTGAACTTAAACGATGTTCAAATTCGCGTAGCACGGATTAATCTGCTAGTTTTTTTTAGTTCATATACCTAAGTAAAAAAAAGTATGGTTTCGAAGTGTTAATTTGAAAGGTTTGAGATTAATTGAAATGAAAGTCTTGAGGATTAAATTTTGGTTCTAAAGATAAGTTGTAGGTATAAGCCTGAAGGAGATTCGATTTATTTTAATCTTTTATAAATTTTGAAAGTGATTACATAAATGGTTAAATACTTACAATACTTATACTAGACTTGGAAATGCTTTAGGGAGTTTTTGAGTTTTTGGTAAAGTTGCTTTGAAGTTTTTGAAAAGAGTTTGATTTTGTATACCTTAGAAAGTATTAGAATAGTTTTGACTTGAATTTTGCACGATTTTTTTTCGGTGAAAGTTTTTTTTCTTACATTATAAACTAGACATTTATTGACATGCCGATAAGTTGTTGGGGGAAAGTGTCGTTCATATTTTTAATATTTATTTAAATTGAATGATTGATTTGAAAATTTATAAATAACGATGTTCATCACAACAATGTTCGAAGACAGGATATGTCAAAATTTATCATTTCACGGCTTCTCTACTTTGAAGATAGATTTGTTTGCTTTCATTTTTTTCACATATACAGATAGGTAGGTATATTATTTACTTACATGATTGGAAATTTTGATCTACTTTTATCATTTATAAATTACATGTAGTGATAGTCTAGTGCTAGTGATCAATGATTTCATTATTGATACTACTATATATTTTTTACACTAAAAATATCAGATACTGATACTGATAAGATATAAGGTAGGATTTAGTTTTAGACAAGTTGAGACGTGAGACATGACGTGAACACTTTTTTTGACTTAAGATTAAAGTGTCCTCCTTTTCGACTCTTTTTGACCCCCAAATCGACTATTTTTCTCCCCCAAAAAACTCACCCCCAATTAATTAAACCCTGGCATAAATATACTTAAAAAAATGCATAATTTCCTA
>JAQIXA010001163.1:0-28024 GCA_034699045.1 Nanhermannia cf. coronata Gr-Ori-00579 | reverse complement strand
AACTTTGGCGCCAATTTTGGCGCTGTTCGCATGAGAAATTCAATAAAAAAATTAATCGGGTAACTCGCTATTTTTGGAGGCTTTAAATTCATAATAGCAGATTTGGTGACGGGCTCAATGGCCAGAATTACTGGGAAACCGACTACCGTCCTTTGATAAAATAGTTATGATTCCCATTCCCGACCATAGGCCATGATGCTAAAATTTGTTTCCAATTACCTAATATGATATAGTAGGTAAGAGTACCCTACAATCAGTAAAGTTAAAATCATGATTTGAAATTTTGAAATTCAAGTTGCATTTTGCACTGTCTGGTCATTTTTTTGAGGGTCAAAATGGCATTATTGAAAAAATTCTGTCCAACTCCCCGCTGTGCCAAAAAAGATGCAAGCAACTCGTTTCCGTCGTCGTGCAAAAAATGAGATTTAAACTGAATTTCAATAAATTTGATTCTGAATGCTTAACAATTAAACAAAAAAATTGGAATTAAACACTCTACTGATGATATATACGGATAGGTACTGTAAAGTAAAATACAGTATATTCATTAGAGATTCGCATCTGGATAATTATCTTTCATGCATTCATGATTAGAACATGATCTTGGCTTTTTAATTTTTTTTGCTGAATCTGAACAAACCCTTTTTTGCTCCTTTTTTGTCTTATCTCAGAAACTTCAACTTGGTTGGTCTCTGTCTTAAAGAATTACCTCGTAATTTTTTTCAAATTCAAAATCAAAACTTATTGAATTTTCAAAGGGGGATTTAAATTTGTTCAGCAAATTGCCCAACCCAAGAAGAGTTTGATTAAGTTCTTATGCCACTTTTTGAAACAATCCGATTCTCATTTGATTCGATTTGAAATGAAATGAAAGATTTCACGATTTCGATTATTTAAGAAGATTAAAAATTTCGCATTTTTTTCTTAGGTAGATTAGTCTGCCCTTTTAAGTTTTAAGTAGACTTTAAAATATGACTTGATCTCTCGATGAAAGCCTACCTGTAGGTTTAACTCGTCAAATTTTGTCATCATTCTGTCAATCTTGTTAAAATTCTAATCAGGTGATGAAAAACTTCTATTATGATTCATAATTCTTAATTCTAAAAAATGATTGCAAAACCCCCAGATTAATCTACTACCATAAAAGATGCTTAAAATTCGCATATAAAATGACTTTTTCGTTAGCAAATATGATTAAATCTGTCTGCTAACTATATACCTAACCGATAGACATTTCAAACTAAACAATTTGACTTTGATGGACATCAAATTTACAGTCGAGATTTGAGAATCTTGAGAAGCTATTCATTAACTTGCTCACTTTTTTAATTTGATTTTTTGAGCGTACAAGTTGGTAAATGAATTCCTCAAAAAGTTGAATAATTTATAAAAATTGAAAAATTTTGTAATTGAATAAATCTCACATTTCACTTAAATTTTTTTTTGAAAACCATCTGTTTCAAAAATGAGAGATTCTGTTCATTATGCAAATAACTTTTGATCATTCAGACTTGATATAATGCATTTATTTACTTACTTATGTACCTACTAATGTCTCTGTACTCTGTACTTATGGTTAATAGAAGTTAATTAAATGAAAAGTTGACAAAAGTATTCATTCAACTGAAAGATTATAATGACTTTGGTACTTGCATAAGAAAGTACAAAGTTCAATTCTTAGCCATATGGATATACTCGTATTGCATGCATTTTACCCTAATTACCTCAATATACTTGATAATTTGTCTTTTTTGTATAAAAAATTCTCTTTCACACCATTACTATATCAAAGTACCAGGATCAGCTGGGGGTCAAATTATCCAAAATTTAAGAATTGCAAGCAAATAATGAGACCTTTTTTGAAAAATTGTAAAAAGGGTTTCAAAAAATCTCGCCCTCCCCTGTGAGCTCAGATCAGATACCTACTACATACTATAGTATCCTATGGTATTTGAATTTGAGACATGCAACATTTTCAAGACTTTTTTCTTCAAAATTCTACAAAAAAATGTAACTTGAAAGTGCAAAGTTTGCAAGAATACTCGAGTATCAAATGAGAGGACTTTTTTTGTGATCTTGCAAATTAGAAAAAGTACATAAATCAGACAGGGAAATGACAATTTGAAATTGGAAAACAAGTAGGAGGTCAGAAGGTACTTTTTTCTATCAAATACTTACATATTATAAGCATAAGTAGTTAATTTACAAATGGGTGGAATTTTTAAATTTCAAATAAAAAGGTTAATTAGAATATATCTGTAGAATATAGAAGTCCTACAGATAGGTAGTAGTTGAGAAATTAACATAAATTGCGAATTAATAGTTGATTGAACCAAAAGCAGAAGCTAATTACTTGAGATAAATTACTGACACTGTAGTACTTTTGTACTTAAGTACTTTTATAGTTATTTAGGTATGTAGTTGATACATTTTTTTTGGCAAAAAACAGCAAATAAATCACTTAAAAGCAGATCTATGCAAAACACAGAGGGGTTTGGTCCAAAAAAACCAAACATTGACAACATTTTTTTTCTATCAAAACTTGAGACTTTAATTCATGTTGAATCCATTAAGTCAGTTTAAAAAGCTAAAGTTTTGAGTAGAAGTCTTTTAGAAAATGCATTTTTTTTCATGATATTTATAAGGGTGTGAACTTGATTATTCAGCTTGATTGTGATGATAGTGATACAAACCCACATATTTTTAAGGGATTGGCTTGTTTTTTGGGCTTCTTTACCTTTGTTTTACCCCTACTACATACAAGTACAAGTCAAGTATTGTAATTGTGAGTTAAATAAATTATATTCTTATCATTCTCTAGTAATCATTTATAAAATTTTGTACCAATTGAATACTTACACTTAACTTACTAGTACATTACATACATACAGTACTTGTACTAATCGTAACTTACGATTCGTAAGTGTAATGAAATATGCAAAATTTTTGCCAAGATTTTAGGCTTCAATTGTATTTGCTCAATCATTTATTTGGTATTGATCAAATTGAATATTTAGTAAAAGAGTTAATTAAAAAATTCAATCAAACAAAACCCTACCCATAATATAATCGCCTAATCTCTAATCTCTAATCTTTATTTTCTGATCAAATGGATTGAAATTTTTCAATTCACGTTCTACATAACATTGTATAAGTAATTCTATACTATGACTAGTATAGAATAGTTTGGTCTGGTTGATTAGCTCTGGTATTATACGGTTATTTATCTCTTGTAAACTAGTATAAATATACAAAAGGAGGATTTAAAAACCTTGTAATTGAAAATAGATACACATACATAATATAATATATGTACAATTGAGATTTGAGTATTTACAAAAAAATTTGAAGCCCTTTTTCCACCTGTTCCTCAGAGTCCAGTCCAGAGTAGAAAAAAATTTAAATTTTAAAATCTAGGAGGTCTAATGATAAGAAAAAGAAACTTGAGACACCCATTGTATGTACCTATACAAATTCTAGAATGCTTTTATTAACATGGGATCTGTTATACTTGGTCATGTTTAATATTTTATTTTTTTAAGTGTTGTAGTTGTATCTACTTGTACAATTACAATAGACTCCTAATCTGAGAATGAAATGAACAAAAAAGGATGAAATAAAGGGTTGAAATTTTAAAGATATGATATGATGACTTTTAAATCTTGTTCGGCATTTTTACACTTACAAGTAATGGTATATTTCATTTCAAAAATTTCAAAGTTCTAAATTCTCAATTTTCTCAAAAATGCTAAAAAGTTAAGGTTTAAAGTACCTACCTATGGACTTACTTATCCTTAGTATAAAAGTACATTTGATACCAATTTTTTTTAAGATTGAAAAGTTTATTGATATATTAGACATTTCAAAACAAACTTCAGCTCAATTCATTGATATATGGATTTAAAATATTTAAAAATGGAATAATATGAGTGTTTTTATTCTTGTTTTTCTATGATTCGATTATGATAAACTTATCTTATGATAAATGTAAGTCAAGGGTTCTTTTACTTGTTCTTCAAAGTTTTTTTGGATTAGCGGCTCCAGTTTGATCCTCAAAGATCTACAAAGGATTTATTAAAATAGGAAGCCCTTCAAAATTCCACTTCAATTAGGATGATATAAAAGGGTTTTTCTTGTGTTTTTACTTTTTGTGCCTTATCTATCTACTTATTTATGTCTGGACTTACCCACTTTTGAAACTTTTTCAAAGTTTCCATTCTCAATATCGATATTCTAACCCATTGAGTTAAGTGGGTTGGTAACAAACCATTAAAATCATGATTCAATTTTGTTTTTAAAAGCAAAATTGAAAATAAAAATATCCCTTTAAATTCGATTTCAATTTTTACAACTTTACACTTTTTAGAATGGGTATGTTCGAGACAAGTCTCAATTTCAATAACACGAGTATAAGGCCTTGAAAAGTGTTAAAAAAGTCCAAAATATATCGCAATATTTGAAATTTTTTGCGTAGAATTTACCTAAAAAATGAACAAAAAAACAAATCTTGTGGTTTTTAGTGATTTTTAAGAAATTCTTATTAGGATTTAAAAATGAACTAACAAAGGGTGATTTGAAATTTGAATTTTTATGAGAATTCCTTGCTGTTTTTAAAATGTATTTTTGAGGCTTTGAGGTCCTTAAAAAAGTAGGAATAGAGTTTAAGGGCATATCAATCTCAAGCTTAGCCTTGTGTTCTTAAGTACCAAGGATTATTATTATTATTACCTAATATAATATTCGGTTTCTCGTGAACATCAAAAGTCTCCCTGCGGGATATTTTTTCCAAAAAAATCAGAAAAATTTACTACGCTTTGGTTTTTAACTCGTATCCTTTATAGTGTCAAATAAAATGCACAAAATTTCTGTCCGTTTTTAAGCAAATTTTGCTATTTCTCAAAGAAAATTTAGTTACTTTTTGTAGAAAATACTAAAATGCCTAAATATCTAATGTTAAGTAATCACAATCGATACAAAATCTTGATTTATTTATACTACAGATACAGATTCATGATTTTTCAAACTTTTATGATGGTCTAAACTTTTTTTCCATTTTCCATTAAGATTTCTGGCCTTCCTGTTTTCAAATCTATTTCCTTAAAAAACGAACCAGAGCCAGTAAGTACCAACAAAACAAACCCCATTTCTTATATGATTTACTCAATTTTAATTAAGTATAAACAAAACAAAAAATTACAAAAGAATCTTATTTCAAAAAACTTGAATAAAACTCAAGTAAGATACCAGTATACTCGTAAATACTACAGATATACATGTGTTAGTAGATACTATTTAGGTACTAGTAGATAGTTCGTGTGAATTTGAAATTCATAAAATCTTGTTGTCAGAGAGTAGAAGTAGCCAAGAACCTAATTTGATAAATGTGTCTCAAAATAAAAATTAGTGAGAAACAGCATTGAAAAAACGTGCAAACCATGAGAAGAATTTTGTTCTTGTAAATCTCATCTCTTTTTACTCTCGAGTACTAAAAACAAAGATTTTGGAAAGAATTGAAATGAAACCTTTTTTTATGATATTAAGTATGTAAGTACTTACTTGTAGTCTGTAATCCCTAAAGGTTCATTTAGATCTTTAAGTTAAAGTAAGAGATAGTAATTTACCTTTTTTCCTTCAAGATTCAAGACATAATTACAGAGATGATGAGGCTTAATATAAAATAAAAAGGTTTGCATTTTCTACTACAGATAGTACTATGGTATATATCTGTAGTATCTAATGGACTGGTGTACCTATTTATTAAAGTTGGTCCATAGTTTTTTAGACTTGGCTCGAGTCTCGAGTCTTGAGAATCGGCTAATAATAATTACAGCTTCGTCCAAAGCCAAAGTAATTTTAATAACTTTATTGTTTTGCTTTGCTTCAAATTGACCATTATTTTTTTGTTCCCATGTACTTACTATTTAGATACCCTGTATACCAATACGAGTATACCTTTACACTTTACTACTACTATAGTAGGTAGTAAGATCGTAGATACTTGCCCACCAAAGTTATTTTGAGGGCTGAATCTTTCAAATATATTTCTACTAATACTAATAGGGCTGTAATAGAGATTGGAAATCTCAAAATTTCTAGATATAGAAAAGATAAACTTTATTTTCTAGAATTAAAGAAAGAACTTTAAGTATAGAGCTGAAACTTTTTAGATTTTTGGTGTTTTATAGATTACAAATATCAGAATCCAAATGCTGAACTTAATAAGCCTTTAGCCGATCGAGACCTTTAAGAAAGGGGTACTTTAATAAAGAATCTTTAATTCATAATACAGATACATGCTCTATTACCTCATCTCCCTTTTCTACTACAACTACAATTATTGTCGTGACTATCAAAATCATCATTTCTGGGTGGGTAAGTAATGAAAATGAGCAAAAAATTATACTCTCCTCGATACTTGTACATGTAGAAATACAGTATACAGGGTAAAATGTTTATACATTATTTTTTTTAAACTTTCACGAAATATTCTTATTCTCAATATGTACACTACTTATTAGCCCGCCCGCACTAATTGAGAAATGACTGAAAATAGCTATAGTGCCCGTCTCTCCGGAAATCGGATTTTGACTAAATTCATTTAGGTCCTGGTATTGGAATAGTTACTTCGCGTTTTAATCTTGCATTTTGAAAAGTTTTAAGATATTTACTTTATGAAAATGATTTTTTTAGAAGAGCTGAACTTTTGGACAGTTTACGTCAAGTCCAGTCCAAACTTGAAAAGAAAATTACCGATTTCAAATATAAAGAAGATACTTATTTAAAAATTAAATGAATGTCAAGTGGCACAAAAGTGGGATCGATCTATTCTAGAATTTAAAAAAAAAGTTCCGAAATGCACAAGATCTGAATTTGAGGATTTGACATGAGATTGAGATTTATTTTCAATAACTGACTCTACTTAGAATTGATATAAGAAAAATATAAAATAAAAAGCCTATTTTTAATACTACAATCAAGTATTGTATCTAACAATTTTGCATTGATTATAATTAACTTTAACTATTTATGAATTAGGACTTATTGTGGTATGCATTTACTGTTGTAAAGTTGAAGTCGTTTAAGCCAAAGATTCCAATATTTTTTAATTTCAATTTCGCTAAGGCTGAATATTTGAGACTTTTTTCCATCTTGGTAAGCTACTACTATTAAACCTTCTTTAATCTAAAAAGAAAAAAAAACAGGATTAGGTAATATACAATTAGATACTAGGTACCTATATACATATTGCTATATAGGTATTAGATTTTTAAGGCGCCGCTTTCCTTGACTCTCCGATTCTACCCTGATTTAAAATTTAAATTCAACAAATTACCTAAAGTTTAAATATAAATTCTGAAATTCTAATAAAAGACTTTCAAATAAAAAGTCACGATTTCGATTGGATTCAAAAAACTATTTTCAAAATTGAAATAAAACAACTAATACTAATGCTGGCTAAAATTAAAATTATTGGAAAAATACTCAAGTTCAAGTAGGTATATACTATCTGTAATAGTGCAATATTAGATACCTACTCGTTACTCGTATTATCACTAAGCTATCTCGAGATGAACTAAACCAATCGGAGAAAAACGTTGACTTGCTCTGCTAGTTTTTTTTACAATCTAATCTTGTCTATTCTAATCAACATTTGCAAAATAAAGATATTAGGTGCTTACCTTGATCGAGTAATTTGGATCATAATTAATTGCCCCAACGTAAGAAGCGATTTGAACCTTTAAAAAACATTTTCTTATAAAGGCATTTAAATAATAAGTAATCAGATCAGAATCAGTAATAAATTCGATGTTACTTACAGGAGCATCGTAAGTCCTTGAAATAAATGGTTTCGGTTTCTCTGAAGTTTTCCAGTCAATGACAACTAATTTATCCCTGGTAATAAATTAGAAATCAGATTAATAAAGTAAGTAAAAGTAAGGTGTGGAAAAGGAAAAGAACACCTACACACATTTTAACAACCTGTCTATAATTTTTTCAAGTTATATGCAAATAATTTGTAAAACGTATTAATTCGGTATATAGGCACTATATTGACTACTTATACTCGTACATTTCTATTACTATTACTATTACTATTAAAATTAAAATTATTTTCCCAAAAACTTACTTATATATAGCTACGCAATCAATAATTCCGCAATAATTCAGCTTTGGATGATAAACGTGACTCTCAAGAGCATGAACACGAGTTATATTTGGCAGAATTTCTTGGAGACTTTTCCAATGACCAGCAATCGCTTCTCCGACCATGATCTCTTCCATTGATTTTCCAGATAAATAATCTTGAATATTGCTGTGAATCTCTTTTCCATTTGCAAATAGTTCTGAAAAATTGTAAATTTTGATTAGTAAAAGTAATTCATAATACTATATAGCATAATATACTAGCTAGCTAAACAAATTATCCATTACCTAATCTACAAGAAAGTAAAAATATCTCGAAGGCAAATTCCCTGAATATTTTACTGAATTTTATTTAAAAAGTAACCACAACATAACACAATGCTCCTTCAGAGAATGACTAGACATGAACTTGTAAACATGTAAAACAGAATTCTGAACGTTACCTATGTATGTAGTACTAAATTACATACATTGATTAAATAATCCTACCCTTTTCTAATAAATAATCTCTGTATACGGGCATGCTTCAATCATCAAATCATAATCAAATTTTTTAAATGTTTAATTTAATATTTTCATAAAAGGATAAAACAAGTTGATATTAACTGCTTATTATTTATCTAGTACTTATATACTCATATGAAAATGAACAATCCTTTTTTCAACTTGGACTTGCGAGGTATTAAAACTAACTATTAAAAAAATTACTTCTCAAGAAATATTCTTATTCAGGTACTCTAGTCATTTTTAGGCCCGCAAAATGATACTATACCAGTAAGTTCTATACTATGAAACTAATCTAGTAACAAGTTAATAAAAATAACTTTCTTTCCATGTTAAAGCCAAAAACATATTACTGAAATGTAAGCTATATAATCAAAAAATACATAAAAATATTTCATTAGCCTACTTGCTTTGTAATGTAAAGAAAAAATAACCTTTTCAAAACTATTAAATAATTCATTCTTATGCATGGATTTTAGGTAGAGTGGGAAAGTAATGAATACTTATGAAATGGAATATTTTTAAGACATAATCATAGTACAAATACTAGTAGTACCTACTTGTACTCAGGAATTGTAGTTTAAAATTATTGCCTAGTTAAGGCTAAAAGGATAAGAATGTGGTAGTTAATTAGGGAAAATTGGAGAAAAGTCCAAATACAGAGTAAATAATAAACAAACCTTCTTTGTAAGCTCTAAATCCATCCTCTCCAAGTTTTTCAATCATATTCTTTTCCCATTTAGCTAATACTGCTGCCTGTTCAGGTGGCATTGTTTTGTTAAGTATTGTTGAAACACTTGGAATTTTATTTTCTCCAGCTATTCTGGTAGGATATGGTATTGTTAGAATTTCATTATTTACAGTTTCTCTATCTGGATTTGATGATCTAGTTGAATTTTGAAATGGAAATGATAAGATATTTGAAGAACTAATCTGCTGGTTCGAATCTTCTACATCAATATTTTCATTTTTACTTTCATCAAAATTAATAAATAAGTCATCTTTTGATAGACCTTCGGTTCCATGCAATAGGAAATACTCTTCTGTTAATTCAAGATCTACATGTTCCCTTCGTTCAGTATTTACTCCTTGCCCTTTTGAAACATTCTCCAAATGTAATGAAGGTGTTGATCCAAGAGAATATCTGTTGAAAGGAATATTTATTTAAGTATAGAGTACATTACATATTATGGTAATTACGAGAAAAGCGGCTAGAAAATTGCATTAATTCGCTTTTAAAATGCCTTAGGATATTAAACTTATGTAATTTCAATCATAGAAAGCTTCGAAAGGTGTAAATGATATGGTAAATAGCAAGTAATACAAGTAAAATAGTGTCTAGGCAAAAAAATAAATACTTACGAAGAAGTGATATCATAATCATTCGAGGGAATTTTTCCAGTTGGAATAAAATCTTGGTATTCTAAACTGGTCGTAAATTGCTTAATAGATGGATAAGTAGAAGATTTATTTCCTAAAAACAAAAAATATAATGATTATGTTATGAAAGATTTCAAAGAAAAAATCAGGCAATTTGTGTTTAATACTTGAAGTTAATACATAGTATCTGTATCTGTACGTAGGTACAGATACATAATTTAATGTACATATTACATACATATATTATAGGAAAGGAATAGGGTTAAACTTCTAATTCTAATTTCAAAAATCCTTTCATACAATTTATCTTTATTTCTTGAAAAGTATCAGGGAAAAACTAATTTAATGACACCAAAATTTGGATTTTTTTGAAAATACATCAATTATATGAATATTAATAATAGGTACTCTTAAGATCTTTTGCAAAAAATTTATAAACTTTACATTATCATTAAATTAATATCATGTTTATTAAAAAAAGAGGATTATTGATTCAATTTTGGTGGACCTTTTCCCAAATCAAGACAAGTTTTTTTGATAAAAAACGATAATGATCTTTAGAAATTGTTCGATATAACCGATAAAACATTTAAAAAAATCTTATTTTTTGATTTGACATGGCATTTTGAATGGATAAGTTTAGCATAAAAACATTTTTAGACTCGACCGATTTTACCTTTAGTTTCAATTTGTTCACTATTCGAAAATTGTTCATCCATATTTTCCATATTAGCCTTTTTTGAAATCTTTCTGTATTGACCTTTTTCATACTTTTGTTCTACTTCAGAACCCTTGTTCCCCAAAAGTTTTGTTCTAGTTTGAGCATGCTTCATGTTCCAACTAATTTCAGCAAGTTGAGCAGCTTTAAATTCTTCTAATCGTTCTTGTTTCCCAATTCTGGGAGAGTTGATGTCATTTTTTTGTCCTTGCGCCAGTTCCATATCAGCTGCAGCCACAATATGACCATCCTTAGTTTTACTAATCAATTTTTTCTTTTCTTTCTTGATCCTCTTTAATTTTTCAACAGCAGATTCATGCAATTCACCAAACAACTCTTTGTTTTGCTTATGCAATGATTTTAGGATTTTAGCTTGAACTGGTTTCTTGGATGAACTACTAGCAAAAGTTCTCAAAGTTAATAGATTCCCAATAAAAGATGAGAGTGGCTCCACTATCCTCTTCGCCATTTCACTTGTTTATGTAGTGTCAAATCGAATAAACCATTTACCTAAAAATAATACAAGGCAGTTAATTTTTGTTTCTGAGTCATGAGTGAATTTAAAGAGTCGAAATTCTATATTCAAACCAGGAAACTTAAATTTAAATAACTACCTAGTTTTCTTAAATGCTCTATTCAATTATTCAACTAAACTATTACCTAATAATTACAATTCATATAAATATTAGCCTAATATGTACAAGTAAAGAAATTTTACTTTTAGAAAAGTTCCAAATTCTCATACTATTTTAAACTTTTGATCTTAATATGAAAACTTTTCTAATTTCTACCTATTAACCTGACAAGAATTTTAAGTAAAAAAATGTGCACCCTATTTACACTTTTTTCATAAATTGTTTTTGATCGTATATTTAGGTATTATAAAAAGAAATGTACATTTATTTTGACCAAATAAAAATCTTGAAACATTACATGAGTTATCAACAACCAATTTGAAGTAGGTTGAAGCAGTAAAAGTTAAGAGACATATAAAATATTCAATTCAGATTCTAATAAATTATATAAAAGAATTTCATCAATAATTAGCGTCCAGGTCCAGGCTCACCTATCTTAAATTATTTATTCTTTTTGTCTTGAAGTTTCTTGACTTTTTTCTTTAGTTTACCAATGTCAACACCATCATTAGAAGTTTTCGAACTATTTTTATTTGTTTCAGAACCTTTTGATTTTTTCTTTTCTTCTGGTGGTGGAATGAATGATGCTTTTCTTTTTTCTTCTCTCAATTTTGCAGCATCGAGTTGTTTTTGTTTCTTTTCTTGGAATTTCTTTGCCTTCCTCTCAGATTCTTTCAAAAAGTATTCTCCAGTAGCCAATTGCTGATCAATTTTACTTTCAGGTTGTTGTGGTGGGAATGGAGTGTAGGGTTTCTTAACTCTCTTTTTCTTGGGTTCTTTTCTCTTACTTAAGTTCTTGTGTTTAAATTGAGGCAAAAATCTTTCCCAATTCTCATTTTTAAGTTTCGGATCTTTTGCCAATTCTTTTCTAATCATTAATGATTTGATGTGATAAATAGGATGAACATTTTTTAAAGTATCTTCTACAATTCGACGAACTTGTTGTAGACCTTTATATGGACCAACTGCTGACACAGTATTCCCTTGTACTAATACATAACAATGTGTCAATAGTTCAATAGCTTTTAAAGTTGCACCATTAGGACCGATGATTCTTTGTCTTCTTCTAATAAATCGATCACGATTTCGAACCAATGTACCAATTTTTATGATATCAGAGCCTATTTGATCATCGAGAACTTTTGATGCTTGTTCAAATGGCACAGATCTTGCCAATAATTTCAACAAATCTCTTGCTTTGAGGATAATATATGGATCCCAAGTTTTTCTTGTTGTTCTTACTACCATACTTCCTTCGATTACATCCAATTCAGCTTTTATACCATGTGCGGTTAAAGATTGTTCAACTAATGGCCTGTCAAAAAAATAAAAGTATTATAAATAAAAACCTTTCAATTTTCAATTCAACATAAAGACTTTTCAAGTTTTTAATTTTTAAGTATAAATTACCAAGCCTCACGAAGATATTTTTCTCGATATTTAGGAAATAGGGTTGCAAATGAACTTTCTTCGGACAAACCACCTGGATTATCTTCCTTTTTAAATTCTGGAATTGTCATTGCCCAAGCATCATCAACAGGCCCAGTAACTTTTGCAATTTTTTCTTCAGCCGCTGCTTCCTCTTCAAAAGTCTTTCCTCCTTTACGTTTACCACGACCCATTTTATCTAAGAAATAATTAAAAAAATAAGGTAATTATTTTAATGTCGAATTTCCAAAATAACAAAAAAGAAATTTTAAATTCTTATTACCAACATTGCTTATCAAAAATTAAAATTACTTACCTACATACTTCATAAAATAATGATGATCTCTGACAAATAAAACTAAAAAAGGGATTTCAGAGGATCTTATAAAAACTGAAGCTCAAATACAGGTACTTAGGTACCTACGTACAAATTACAAAATAATAATATATCATGCGTGCGTAGCAAAAAATCGTTAGGTTAATAAAAGTTGAACAACAACTTTAACTGTCGTGAGATTTTGTCATTTTAGTAGGTATGCCATATCAATGCAGTAGGTATACCAATTAAAAGATAACAAAAAATATTTTAAAAATCTAATCTAGGTAATTATCAACATCAACATAACATTGCTTGATTTGATAACATTTAAAGTAGAATAAACTTTAAAGGCTTATTAGGCTTAAAGGTACCTTATAGAAAAAATTTTGAACAAGGTATTTGTATTAAGGTAAGGTACTTATTACAAAAAACCTCTTTTTGGTCTCAATTTTACAAGTAATAAGAGTAAACGCATCATCACCCGCATCGAATGCAAAAATTGAAGCTACAATTATTCGGTTTTTCAGAGATGAATTAAAAGAATAGCCTAATATTTAATATGTATAATGAAGCGATATGAATATGCGTATATGAAGCCTTGGTATATTAGATACTTTAATTGTACAATCAAACTTAAAATTTGTAATTATTGAAAAACCAATTAAAATTACCCAATCTAATTTCTAAACTAAACTATCTAATTCTAATAAAAAATGAATCTAATCGAATTGAAATGAAAAATATCGAATCTAATCTAATCGATATGCATGAATAGAATATTATTTATGATGGTCAAAATTCTTGTTTAACTCACCAGATAGATGCTTTGAGAAATCGGTCACTTAATGGCTTCTCGATTGACACAAATTGGCATCCGGTTCCAGCTTTAAAATTAATTAAAATGTAATTAAAAGATTAATTAAAATTAAATTGCAATTTGCAAACAAAAAAAAACACAAAAAAATTCTTAAAAAATTAAAAAACACGAGATAATTTTTTTTGAATGTTGAAGGCTTTGAATAGCAGTTATTAAGCTTTAGCTATTAAAAAAAATCTAACAAAAATTGCAGAATTTTTTATCTGATTTTTTAAAAAAATCATCTTTTAAAATTAAAATTAATTAACAAATTATATATTTATCTGCTTACTAACCTAATAAAGACCATAATTAATTTTAGTAATCACTTTAGTCATCATTTTTATTTATACCTAATTTATTTGTTAAAAGTAGACAACTTTTGGGGGTCAAGTTTTTTAAGGTAAGTTTAATTTTAATTTTAATTATAACGTATCAAACCAAACATTACATACATACAGCTGATTACAGCTCTGAAAATCCCGATTTTGAATATAATTTTATAAGTAAATGATGTAAAATTGAAGACAAAAGTAGGTTTTTCAGAGCTGTGCAGTGTTTGAGTTGAACGAAACTGTACCTGTAGTACTAGTTCTGATTTTGAACTACTCTTTGACCTAACTAATTTTTTTGTGTTTTTGTTTATTTTAGCTAGGAGGATTCGATTATTGCTTGTTATTTATTCATTCCATTTCAATTTGAAGAAAAATGTACCTTTAATTTAATCATGCTAGAATTGGGCTTGATTAGAAATATTCATGTAAAAGGTTAAAATTCGATCAAAGATGATATACCCAACTACGCACGTTATCAACATAATTAAGATTTAAGATACCCATTGCATTGTTGGTCAAAAATTAGTCAAGATTTCTGTGATCCCTTTGTTGATTTTAATATAGAAATTTAAAGAATATTATGGCGAAATGTCAAGGAGAGATTAGTGCTAAAGAACTGATTGTTGATACCTTCAAACCAAGAATTGCAGTGTTATGTTCTCCAGGGTAAGAACAAGAAAGAATAAAATCAAGTCAATAATAAAATAATTAACCTTACGATTACAGTATGATTTGTAATGTAATTTTAATTTTTTTTATAGAACTCAAGCTATTTGCGAAAAGAATAATCTGAAATTCAATCAATTAATTCAACCATTTGCAACGCTTACAACTGAAGGTACCTACATTTTTCAAAAGAGTTAAATATCTATGCTAAATACTATCTAGTGAGATTTACTTTTTACATTTTAATTCATTTTAATTGTTTAGCTCAATGGACAGAACCAACAGGACAGAATGTATTTTCAAAAAATATCAAAATTTCACTAGTTGACCTAGCGTCCTGGAAGCCTTCAGATTCAGATGTAAAGAATAGCAGAAGAAATCTCTCAACGATTGTATCAAATTCTCCACCTTATTTTATAAATGAAGACCAAGCAACTGTTAAAAATGGTGGTGGAGGTGAAAGTCTACCAATTATTAGTGAAGAACATTGTAAACCCATTAAATTGAAAGGAGTAACGACAAGTTATGAAGTAAATGTCCCCTCATTAACACCTTGGTTTTATACATGGAGAAATGTCTTTTTAAGAAATCTAGGAGAACGAAATTTACTACAACATGAATTTCTCAATAATTTTAATGCATGTATTTTAGTTTTTTCCACTTCAGAAAGTAAAACACCAGAAGATTTAGCAGCAATAATTTCAAAACTTGGAAAATTACAGCAACAACATCAATATGAGTGGCCCAATACATGGCTACTCCCTTCAATTTTAAAATTTTATTTACTTGTTCATGATAATTCTGTTGAAAGGGATTCTTCTGGGTAAGATTATTATAAGTACCTAACTGCTAACTACAGATTTAAGTTTCAACTGTCATTTAATCTATTAATTTTAAATTGATTTACTTTTTTGATTTTTGTAGTGCTGATTCAATATACCAAAGCTTAAAGACAACTTATGGAAGGAATTTTTGCCATTTACTGAAAATCAATAGCAGTATTGTTGAAGACTCAGTTGACGGAACAGCTAATGTTACCAACAATTTCCAAAATATTTGGGATTATTTGTTTGAAAAAGATCATCAATACAATAACAATAAGATATCATTAGATGACAATATTAAGAGTTCATTTGAAGCTGAAGATGCTATAATTGCCGGTGACATTCTACATCCATTAAGTCCAGACTCTGAATATCCACCACCGTCATTTTCAGTTTCAAAAAATGGGGAAGTAGAAATAATTAATAATGAATTAGATCAATCAGAAAAAGTCCCTTCACCGCATACTCCAGTTGGAAGATATTTAACTTCACAAGACTTGCAAAATATACAAATTGCCATAAATGAGTTTATTGCTAAAGCATTATTTCCTTTTGGTATGTTCATACATCTACATCATATTAATAATGTTCTTTTACTTTTATAATCTTATTTTTTTTCAATTTCTTTAGTTGAAAGACAAGCAAGAATTCTATATGAATCTATTTTGAATAGAAGAGGAATGAGTAAATCTTTTTTAAGTGCTACAAAAAGGTTATTTGGAACTAGTGTTAAGCCTTTGACAGCAAATTCTACCATGTATACTATTGAATCAGCAGAAATGATTGTAATTACAGTTATTTTATTTATTTACTTTTTTAACTAAACTAATTTTTATTTGGTATCATTTTTATAGACTCGCAAATTAGCAGACTTATATTTTTTATATGGAAATTATACCGGAGCTTATCAATTTTATCATCAGTTAAAAAAGGACTTTCAAGCTGATCAAGGTAATATTTTTAAGATATTATTCACATTCAATTTTATTTTTATAACTTGTATACAAATTAAAATGTAGGTAGGTAGGTATTGAACTTATTTAATCTCTCTTTGTATTATTTCAGCTTGGATTTATTATGCATCATCTTTAGAAATGGCTGCTATTTCACATTTTATGATGACTCATTCTGAATTTTTTTCGCCATCAAAGGCTTTTCCACTTCATTATGTTAATGAAAGTATAACTTATTATGTTGACCATTGCAGGTAAGTTGAAAATTACAAGAATTGTCATTTAGCAGAATAGATATTTTTATTTTTTAAATTTATTTTTTAAAGAATGACTGATGCTGCAACTCGATGTGCTATAATATGCTGTGAATGTTTAAAGAAAATGGAAAATTATGGAGATGCAGCTGCTCTATTAATCAAAATGACATCAGAAGATTGTGATCTTCGTTCAGCACTTATGCTTGAACAAGCAGCATATTGTTTTCTCAAATTAAATTCACCTCGTAAATACGCTTTTCATAGTGTTCTTGCAGGTAATTTTTATTTTTTAAATGTTATCAATAGTAAGTTTTGTTTTAAATTAAATTCATTAATAAATTGTTTTTTTTCTAGGACATAGATACTCAAAAGCTGGTCTAAAATTTCATGCACTCAATTGTTACTTGCAAGCATATCAAGTTTACATCGGTAGAGGATGGAAATTTGCAAGTGATCATGTATATTCAACAATATCAAGACTTCAAGGCTTACATTTGGTTAAAACTGAAATCCCGACCTTTTTAAAACACTTAACAATTCCACCACCTCAAACTCCTCAACAACAAGTTCAAGTAGTTCAAAATCCACCTATAAAACTTCCATTGGATTTTTATTTTAAATTCGAATTCTCTCATCTTAAATACATCAACTCGTTAGTTTCTCTTGCAATACTACGAGCACAAAATTCTTCTGAGGTAAAATTAGTTTAAATACTACTATTTTTTAAAAGTTGAGTCAAAATCCAATTTAAAATTCAATTTTTTATTTAGATCGAGTCAATAAATATTGAAAAAATCGAATTTGATCCACCTGATGAAATAAAAATTGATGAAATTGGTGTTGGACAGCAGAAAGCAGAGAAAAATATTTTTACACTGTCTCCTTTAGAATCAAGGAATATTATTTTAAAAGTAAGGGAATCAAAAGAGAATACAAGCAAAAAGAAAGTGGATGAAAGGTATAATCCGCAACAACCACAACCTCATCCACTATTATGCATAAATTGGCGAACAATTGGTGACCAAGAAAAGACTGGACAACAAAAAATTAAAATTAGGGACTTTAGGGAGAAAAGAGAAAGTAATCCTTTTATATTTAAACTACGACATGATTCAAAAACGCAGCATGATTTCATCAAGTCACCTTGCTTTACAAGTTCAATTGAAATGATTATCTACTCAAGGATTAAGTGCGATGTTAATTTAGAGCTAAACAAAGTTCAACTGGGTGAACAAGAGTAAGTTTTAAGATTTTTTAATTATTAACTTACTTCGGAATATGACAAAAACTATTGTCTAAATCGATTAAATGAATACTTCAATTTTTGACCTCAATTTTACATTACCTATTCTTTTTGTAAAATTGTGGTAAGTTTTCAGAGCTAGCTGATCTTGAGTTAAATGAATTGAGACTAATGCAAATACATTTTTAAATTTTTGTTTAGTTCTGGAACAAACTTACAAATGCCGTCTTCAAATTACGTGTATTTTGTAGGACAAACATCTTGGACATTGAAATTAGATCCGTTGAAAGAAACACTTATTTATTTCTATATAGCTGTTACTGAACCTGGGATTCATAACATTGGACCTTCAATATCTATACATTCCTCCAATTCTGATATTGTTGATGGGAAAAAGATTTATAATATATGTAGTCCTATGATTATTGCTCAAGTAGAGTAAAAATCATTTTTAAAAATTATTTTTATGACTAATTAAAATCTTACTATTAGATTTAGATGAATTAAGAATCAAGTCAAATCGAATACCTATGAATGATATAAGTTTGCTTTCGAATTGACGAATCAAATGTTTAATATTAAGAAAAGAATTTCCGAAATAAATTATTTTCAAATACCCTAATATGATTTTCATAACTAATTTTATTTTATTTTATCTAGGCCTAGAACTATAGAACATATCATAGGTACAGGTACCTTAGGTTAGGTATTAGATATTTAATAATTAAAATTAGAATTAGGTAAATTAATAAATACCTAAAAAACCTACACTACACTAACTAGCATTAGTATTTAGTATACATTCTCTAGGTATGCATTAAAATTAGAATCAGAATTAGTAAGGTTTTATTTCCCATTTTTATTATACGAGTAATTAACAATTCGTAAAATCTTGAAACTAATTTTATAATGAATTTTAGTTTTAAGTTTTAGAATAGGTTGAAATTGAATTAAATTTATAATTTTATGCAATTTACAAACGTATTGTAGTTTTCATTATAATTCTTTTAAATACATAAAAGTTAGGTAGGTTAGTTTAATGATAAGTTTAAAACAAGATCGATTCGATATAGATAAATAATTGAAGGTACTTATTATACTATACATACTATCTATTAAGGTAAGGATAAGATAGGCACTAAAGATAAGTATTTATACATATTTATAACAACACAACATTCATATAGGCAATTATTGTTTTATTTACAAAAAAGTTCTCATTCATTAAAATGATCATATTATCACCGATATAATACATTCTAATTAAAGATAAAATTAAAATATAAAATAAAATATCGTTTAAAGATATAAGAAAAAAATCAAGATCAAAAATTAATTTCGAAAAATAATTGCTCCCTACCTAAATAATTAATATAATAATAAATGGTAGGTGCATATTTTATAGTTTTTTGTTTTTATTATTAAATTCAGTTCATTGAATGACTAGAAACAATATTTTTAGAATTCAACATTTTAAAAGTAAGGTAATTAAATATTTTTAAGGCATATACATTACCAGTTTTTTAAGGTTTTTAAGACAGCGCTTTCATCAATATAAATATTTGAGATTTAAAACTTAAAAGGCTTCCGTACTTTTTATAGATTTGTAAAAGATACCTACCTAATTATTAGCAATTGGCAATAGAAATATTTACAATATATTGGAAATTACAACCTTAATTTAATCCTAAACCTTTTTCTTTTGGTTTTCGAGTTATATGGGTGTTATTTAGAATTTACGATTAGTTACCTATTGCCTATTTATATTATAGAGAGAAACGAGTAAAATATTCATATACCCTACTTAATACTTTTAATAAGCGATTCGAAATTATTAATCGTAATCGTAGCCTGTCATACTTTACGATCTAGATTAATAAGCAAAATTAATCAACCTTTTTTAGTATTTTAGGTACTTACATTAATAGGTAAGTATAGGTTTTTAAAAAATAGTAGGATACTTACATTACAATTACAGCAGAAATTAGTTCGATGATAGTGATGTATTGAAGTAATTTGATGTATAGAAATACTTTTATTTTGTGAAGAAGTGAATTATTTTATTTTGCAGTGTTGGTGTATGAGATATTTCTTGTCTTTTCGATTTTATGTAATTCATTTTTCTCTTTTCAGAAGTATTCTTATTCTCAAAGATCGAAATGAGTCATTCCAAAAAGCCCTCAAATCCCATGCCTAGCTCATCAAGCAAGTATCCCATTGGAGTTTTCTTGACACCAAGTTTATCCAATTTATTTGCCAATTTATTTTTCAAATTACGAAGCCGAAATGAAGCATGTATGAAGATAACTAAAGAATATGTAAAATAATATCAAAATGAGTTATGTATTTAAATATAAATACACCTTAACTATATTTTGGTAAAGATTTAATTACCCGATATTGGCAATGCTAATCCAAACATAAATACCAGAACAGAACCAAGTAGTGAAAGGGCGATATAACCAATAGCAAGCAAGATGAAAACCGATGCAACTGGATGGTCTCTTTTAAAATCCATGACCATTGTTGAATTTTTACTCACATACACATATAGAAAAATGGTCACCGATATTAATGACATTCCAATTATCATATCTTTTGGATGAATTATTCTATAAATAAAAGAATAAAGAATATTTTTAATTCCCAAACGGAGTCATATATAGGGGTTTAATTTAAACTTGACAAAATAGATCTTTAAAACTTACCCAACACACAGAAATATTAAAATTGCCAAAAGAAAGTAATTGCTCTGATAATAAACCAAATTTTCTTTTACTCTTCTGTTCCACTGTTCAAGTTCTAAAATAAAAGAGATTCACAATTAACTTGACCACAAAATATTTAAGATAGGTACATATTTAAAGTGATTTATAGGTAATATTAAAAATATTAAGTACCTTTAAAGTTTGGCGTTTGAAATCTTGCAGATTCCAATATGAAATCTTGCAGATTCCGTAAAGGTTCGACCTTTATATCTTGTCCACCACTGGTTCCTGGCATTGCAGACATTTTAGAATTCTATTGAAAAAATGAAAAATAAATGTAGAAAATTAATGATTAAAGGTAATAATAAATTATTATTTTTAGTTTTAAGTTAAAGCGAAATAGTAGGTAATAGTTATTCAGTAGTTTTGTGTTCGTGATCGTGTCATATAAGTATAAGTAAAAAAGAATAAAAAGTAGGTAGTAAACAAAAATAGCAGATTATTTTTTTAGTAGAGGTAATTTAATTTTTAAAAACTCGATTTGCTTTGAGGGGATTTAACTTAAGTACAGTGCCAATGCCAAATCATACTTGATACTGGATACCTAGCTACTTTGGATTTGGATTAAACTTTGTAAACTTTGTATGTCGTAGATTTTGAATTTCCATAAAGATAATGTCTTCTTCAGTACCGTAAGTAGGGTATCATTTAATTCATCTTCAAAAGGCAACACAAAGTTTTCTCTGACCCAAAAAACCTGATTTTGTCTCAATTTTACAAGTAAACATGCTAAAATTAAGGTCAAACTTTGGTTAAATGACTTGATTTTATAAGGTAAATTTAATTTAAAGTCATATAAATCATCAACTTTAACTGTCAACTAACTAATTAACTTAACATATAATTTTTACGATAAAAAAATGTCAAATATTTTTGTCTTAACTTTTTGACAAAAAACTAAAAGTCTTTAAAAACCTTTTACTTACCCGTACAGAGATAAAGATGAAAAGGCAATTTAATACTGAAAAATGAAATAGAAACAATGAAATAAAGCTGTACTTGTCAACTTGTCAGGTCAGGTCAATTATGTAAATTAATTAAAAATAATTAACTTCCAAAATATCAAAATTCTTATTAAAATTGTTGGTGACTCAATTTCAGTTTTTTTTTGTTTGTAGTATAAAAAATTGCAATAATAAATAAGCCATTGCGCATTACACATTTCTTTACTTGACTTGACAGCTAGCTATTTTTATTATTCATTTCAAATTCAAATTGAAAAAGTGGGAGTGGGATATTTTTATGTTTTTTTGAAAATTGAATTGAAATTGAAATTCAGCTCTGAGAAAAAGGATTTTGGCCTCACTCACTCCTCACTCCTCGCAGTTCACAGGTAGAAAATACATATTAATTTCAGGCCAATATTTGGTCTTTAGTTTAGAAAATAATTAATTGACTTTCTTACCTAAGATGATTTTACTTAAGATTTGTTGTTTTGCTTTTGTCTGTAGATTTTAATTTTGATTTCAATTCAAGTTTTGATTTTGACTTTTGAAGTCTTCCGATCTTGTCTTGAAGTGAAGTCTGATTTCTGATGTTGTTGCTGAGCTGAAGCTGAGGGCTGATGTCAAGGTTTTAAAGGTCAAAGGACAAACAAATTAGGTACAAACAAATTAAAGCTTTTTTGATATATACGGAGTATATTAAATATTATACAGTATTATCATTATCATACACATAGGTATACAATTGGATTGGATTACGATTTGTGGAGCTTTAATTATACAAAACGAAATTCTAATCGTGTATTAAAAGAGTATAGAGAAGTTTAAAAAAAGAAGGTACTTAACTTTTAAAGTAGGTAATAAAATAACAACAAAACTTGTAAAAATATAAAATTCAGTGAATTTTATATTTTTACAAGTGAATTTAATTCACTTAACTTAACGATTTATCAATTTACAAAAATGTAATTAGTTCTATTTTAGGCTTTTAAGGCTTGCTTTTATTAGTATTAGGTAGGTAATATAGGTTTTTTTTATTAGGTAGTTTTTATAGGTATGTAGGTTCTTATTTTATTTTTTGTATGTACAATTTACAATTAGTTTAGGTATATTTTGTTAAATATTTTGCTATCCACCTCAACCTCTATGATAATGTTCGAATAATGTTTCTCCAGGTTTTATCCAGTTCTTTCCAGTGAAGTCGAATACGAAGGAAGGGAAGTCATTATAGGGGAAAGGGTCAGCTGGTGGTTCAATCTCATTTTGAACAAATCTGTGATGTAAGTTATCCAATTCATTTTCTATCTTCTGTTTGTTTCTTCCCCTTATGTTGTTATTGTAATTTTTACATTTTTTGGGGATTACAAGAGGACAGCATTTTTTTGGTTTTAGATAAGAGATAGTTCTTATTAATTCATTTCTTGAAAGATGCATCGAGTAGGAGCCTGCATGTATTCCATGGTTTGTCAAAAATAACCCAACTTCATCATCCATGCGAGCAAAATATGGCCTTTGAGCTTGAAGTTTAAATGTATTTGCTGGTGGCTTTGAGAAATTCATTTTTTTGCTATACATATTATAACTCTGTGTAGTACGGTGCAGAGTGTGCCAACTTCTTGGACATGACTGTAAATTTCTTCCCTGATCATGATCACAAAGGGCACTTGACATTGTTTTCCCTTGAAGTTCAGGGATTTTTTCACAAAAGTCATGAACAGCTTGTATTACACAAATAGGTTCTCTTATATGAGCAAATACTCTCATTACTAAATATAATTGTGTATTATATCCAGCCATCCAGATTTGAAACTTTTCTCCGGGTTTATTATTTATGTGATTCAATATTATATTGGTTACTTCTCTTCTTGATTCGAATTCTGAATCAACATTTCTCTCAAAAGCAAAAGTAGTATCAATATAGAGAACATCAATACTTTTAACGTTTCTTCTTTTTAATCCATTATTATCACGACTATACGAGTTTTTATTATGAAGCAGAAATGTATATTTCAGATCATTCATGTTCAATCTACAGTCGCCTGTATAAAGAATGCATTTTATTTCTTCATTTTCTGAATCCGAATCCGAATCTCTATAATTCAACTTTTCAAACAAGAACATCAAGCTTCCAGGGTAATGACCAGCAGACAATGGGATTAAATTCCATAAATCTTGTTCAAATTGAAACATATAGCTAGCATTTTTCTCGAAAAATTTAATCTTTCCATCTCTTTTTAGACTTTTAAGTAGGTTATCGAAGTATGTGTGTTTTGAACTCAAAAGTGGCGATGAATGCTTAATTGCATTCCAAAAATGTAACGAATTATAAGTCAATTCATGCATATAGAGACAGTACAATTCAATTGGTCTTTCGTTTAATTCTGTTAAAAAATAATCAAAGAGTCCATTAATATGATCTGAATGAGCATGTGTTAATAAAAATGCACGATTTATATCCCAATTAATTGATTTTTCTGTGAACAAGTCAATATGAAATTCTTGAATTTCCTTTAAGGTTCCATTATTGATATTACTTTCGGAACTATTATCATTATCCATTGTTGAAATTTTTTGAAACTTTTATTTTCTACTTATTAAACTTCACATAACACAGCACATTTCAATGCACAAAATAAATAATAAAAACAAGTTTGTTCTTGTACTCAACGCTGTCTAACTTTGAATGAGAATGAATCACAATATTATGTAAGGTACATATAGGTATTATAATGTATTGAAATGAAAGTTGAAATGCGTGAATACGTTTTTTAACTTGAATAAAAAATACGTTTTTTATATTGTAAAATATAGGCATTACCTACTAATCTACTGTATAAATAAATGTATATTAGTACCTTAAAGCTATTGTACATATACCTATGTGTATGTTTAAATGTAATAGGGATGGGATAATAATGTAATGTACTACCTAGGTACTTATTATTATTATTATTGTGGTTTTATTCAGAAAAAAGAATCAGATTAATGTAACAGACCATTAACAAATATAATTATTAATATGTAGCTAGTTGCAAACTTATCTGAGTTATATAGAAGAAAGTAAAGAAATAAAAAGAACTTATAATCTTAATTATGACTTACATAAAAACTTATTATTTTTATTATTTAGAACGATTATTTTTAAAATCTAAATTTAATCTTTTAATTAACAGTAGGAAAAGTAGACTTAGCTAACCTGCCAGACTTAATGGGCTTACATTCTATAAAAATAGGAATATACTATTTATATTGCAAAATGTATATATAATTAATGGAAATAACTAGTTTTCTCAGAAATGTTATTTTTACTCAGAAATCATTCTAATTTATGATAATTTAAAATATGCTTTTAACCTATTAGTTCATTAGAAAATTAGTGGAAAGGGGATATAGAGCCCTCCACTTCTGTCCGCCTTTTTGTGGTTTACTTGTATCTGAACCTATAGGATCAAATTGAAACTAAAATTGACAGCATTTATTAGAATGACCCCTATAATTGATAATTGATAAACTTTTATGTACCTATACCTATAAGCGGAGATTTAAAAAAAGTTCCCAAATTAAGAAGAAATTCTTGTCTAGATCAATATCTCCAAATTAAATTTAAATATGCAATTATATTGTATAAAACTCAAGATTTTCGTCAATAGGACATCACCACTAGGCCCTATAAGGGCCTAATTTAAGATAAATTTGGTTAAAAAGTTATTCAAAATTTTCTTAATTAAAGAATTCCGAAAAAAATGTATTTATAGCACTATTTTTCTGTCAAAAAAGTGTGTATCATTTACCTACTTCTATAGAGACTACAATTATGCTGATCATATTTTGAAAAAGCCGGACAGATCCTTTTCAAATGTTTCTAAAGACTTAATTTCATCCCTATTTTGGGTTGAATTTACGTTAATTTAAGAAACTTATTTTTAGATTAGGTAAGGTTTTGATTGATACTTATTAGGCTATCAAAAAGCTAAATAGATTTTACTTTTAAATTTTTGTCAAAAATTTGGTCTATTGTTTGTAGATTAAGTTCTTCGAAGTACCTATACTTTCATATGTATAGATAATTCTAAATTGTCAATTTCGACTTGACACCACTGTCACTTGATTGAGACATTTCTCAATCATAAAAATTTCATATTAAAATAAGTTTCCAAACTAATCAAAAATCAAAACCCTTTTAGTTCGATTTACAACTTATACAGATACAGTACAATAGAATGATCACAATTAACCCTATTCTTATTAAGTATCAAGTACCTACTGATGTTAGGTACTACATACTACCTACTTTTTGAGCGAAATTAAACCCATAATTATAATCAAGATTGAATTGTATCATTTCCTCTAATACCTATCTTATGAATTATTTACCTAGCTAATATGGTACCTACTCTTCTGATAGCTCTTAGTTAGGTATGTGTTTACTAAGGATTATATTGTAGATACGATAAGTACGCTGATTTTGTGAATAGAAAGAACTCAAATCGCTCATTTTGAGGATAAAAGTATTTAAGTTTGGAACAATATTAAGTAAATTTCCTCAAAATTTATAATTTGTACAAGTGATAATTTCAAGAAAAAAAGCAAAATATTCATAGGTACCTACAATAAATATCCAGGAACTTTTTCCTGGATAAGAAAAAGATCTTGTTCAGGAAAATTCAACTTCATTTCAAGACCAAAAAATGTTTTTTTCGACAAAGTAAGGTCACTATATAGAAATTTTGCTTTAAATAAATATTCATAATATAGCACTTTCGAAATAGAAATAGTGTTTTACATAAAAATTACTCGTCTTCAGTATACTATTTATGATTCTCACAGATTATCCTTAATGGATTCGTTAGACATTTCTTGTTTAACCTCATCTTATTTAGAATACCCATTAGTACTAAAAGTATACAGGGTGTATGACAACTTTACTAGTATCATGAGTATTTGTAGGTATTTATTTAGGCTATCAGTATAGTACTAGTAACACTGTATATGTAGTATAGGCTTATTTAAAGGGCTTGTTAAATACATAAAAAATATAACACTATATTCACAATCTGGATTTCGAGAAATTAATTATTTATGTAAATAGAAGTATACGTGCACTTTGTACAAATATTGAAATCTAATTTTAAAAATGTAAATAAAAGATTTTATGATTAAAATATTAAATCATTACAAAATTGGAAACATTTGAATGCTTATTCAGAATCATTAGAAATAATTAAAACTGAAATGGGCATTAATTTTTACGATGTTGATATTAATCGATATATTCGCACTTTAAATTTATACAAGATAAAAATGGAAATTTTGGAGGAAAGTGCAATTTTATTTATACAGAAGGTGATTTTAGATCAAACCGTATTATTGATATAACAAAAAATTATAATATGGATGCGAAGTAAATATGTATATTGATTTATATATGTTTTTACCTTATGTACCTTTTTTGTATGTTTATGTGTTGATTTAAAAAATATTTGGTTAGATAGAAATATGACAAGATTCAAGTCAGTTTTTATGATGAAAAATGGTGCTGGAATTGATTATATATACAATTATTTAATGCGCTGAAAATATACTATATACAAATTTTAGAATATTTAGTGTATAAAATTTTTATATTGATATACATAAAAAACCCTTTGGCCATCAAATAAAGTAATAGGATAATATAAAAATAATTAAATCGAAAAAAATAAATATAAGTTGAATTTTATAATATATTATTTATTAATTTATCTTTAAATTTTAAACCTAATCATTTTAAATTTATTTTAATTTAGTTAATAAGTTATTTAATAATAAATATTATACTCTTTACATTACGTATAAATAAAATTGAATTTATAACTTACTCTTGTATTTTTTCAAGAACTTTTTCTTTTTAGAAAAAGTCTCTAAATAATGGTTGTTCTCATCGAATTTACATCATTTCTATCAAAAAAATGCACGACGAAGAAATGACAAAATTGAATAATTCCGAGTTCCATGATCTTTACGTAGAAGGCGAGCATGCTATTGTCATTAACAAATATAAATTTATATT
>JAQIXA010001162.1:0-28027 GCA_034699045.1 Nanhermannia cf. coronata Gr-Ori-00579 | reverse complement strand
CGGCTATGTATTTGAATAGCCGAAATTCGGCTGTGTATTTAAATAGCCGAAATTCGGCTGTGTATTTAGATAGCCGAAAATCGGCTGTGTTTTTAGATAGCCAAATATTCCGATAGAGCTCGATTAGCTCTATCAAATGATATGTACCTTTGCCTTGTTTAAGAAAAATTTGTTTTTTTTTATAAAATTTCGAAAGTTTTAGAACAGAGATTGAGTGATTTAGAACAGGCTAAAATAGCATAGATTAAACCATGGTTTTTTTTGGGTAAGAAATACATAAAATAAAATTCTCGTAAATCCCCCATTTCACTTTTTTTCTAAAGCAATTTACAACCTGGTAAAAGTGCAGATAAAAAAACCTTGATATAAAGTACTCTCCTATATCTACAGATATATATTTGTATACAGTATACAGGTATGTTGATATATATACTTATATGTATGTAAACTACTTTATAGGTAGGTTTAACCGCAAGTATTTTATATTTTATTTTTATACCCGATTTCACACACTTTTACAGGGTCATAAAAATCAGGTAGGTTTTTTACATGAGGTAAAATAAGGGGAGATTATTAAATTCTTTACAGACCACAAAAACTCACTCAAGTACCTACGAGTATAGGTATAGGATAGGGTACTTAAGATTGGAAATAAAGTTTTAAGGTTTTAATTAACAAGTTCAAAATAGGAAAAATTTACATAAAAATTTAAAGATTCTTTAAAGATCCGCATTCTGGTACCAAAATGATATGGTTTGTGCGAGCGAGCGAAGCGAGCATTTTCTAGTCAAATTTTCCAGCACTTTGCCTGTCTGTTTTTGTTCGAGTAATAAAACCTTCTAGACCGATTTTAACCAAATTTGGCCTGAAGGACCCTTATACTTATAGTTTTGTCATTTCGAACAAAATTTCAGATTGAAAATGCGAAAAATGTCAAAATTGACAAGCTTCAAGTTACCTATATAGAGGTATGAATTTCAAAAGGATTATCAAAGATCATATTTTAGGATAGAAATATTTTAAAAATACTCTTGAAATTCGAAAAATTTCTAAAACCAACTTTTGAAAGCCGAAGGCCTACCCCCTTTTGCGAAATCGTTTAAAACATGCATTTTTATTAAAATTGAGATTTTTAGAATATTAAAACAGAGGTCTTTACTCGTAATTTGAAGTATTTTATCGCAATATTTAAACTCACTTTAGTTTTCCTTTGGCTGAAAGTGAGTAGTCCAATGAGAAGGGCAAATCCAATGAACACGAGCTGCAAAATGAGAAGAATATTTTGAGTAAAAAGGTCCCCTCGAACACAAACCCTCTGACCTGTAAATCCGAAAAAAATGTTAGAAAAAATGTCATTTTGACAGTGATATTTATATTACCATCTGCTGGGTTGTCAGATGACGAAAACTCGAAAAAGTCCGGGTCATTTGGGTCAAATGGGTTTTCTTGTGGGATGAACCATTGAGAACATTCACAGGAGTAACTCGCATTCAGAATACTTCGAAAGCCCGAACTCACACACTGAAATTAGTAACAAATTTTTACAAATTTTGATCATTTGGATTTGCATTTTTTTTCAAATTTTCTTTACTTTTTTATGTTTTTTTGTCAAAATTTTGATTAATTTTTGATTTTTTGTCTAAATTTTGTTACTTTTTTATGGTTTTTTTTCGCAATATTTAAACTAGAAAAGAACTATTTATATTTACCATTAGTAGCCCTTTTTAAAGAATTTTTGATCAATTATATGCAATTGTTCAAATATTCAAATATTGGTATGTATTCCAAATAAATACTCAAAAATTTTTAAAATCTTGAAGAAATCCATAATTTTGATCAAATTTGAGGTAAAAAATGGTCTTTTGAATGACTTAATTTTAATTTTTTCCCTATTTTGGTTGAATATACCACTAGATTTAAGATTTAATTTAACCCCTGTATGAAATTTAGGTACCTAAATTTAATTTAGTGAGACCTTAAAATATTGGAGTAAATTAAACCAAAACAAGGATTAGATCAAATCAGAGTCATTTTTTGTAAAAAAATATCTTTTTTGTAACTTACTTTTGTAGAAAAAGTATCGCAATTATGACCGAGTATAAATTCATCCTTGGGAGTGGTACAAGGGTCGATTTTCAGAGCTGAAATTGGAACCCTTACAGCCAACCTGTAGGGTCCTCCACCAAACCTGTAAAATATAGAAAAAAAATTTAATATTTTTTACAAATTTCGGGGTTTTAAACTAATTAGAGTAGGATGAGTTAAGGTATTTTTTTGTGTCCCCAAAGGGTAATTTTATTTTAAGTACTCAAACAAACGAAATTAGTTTTTTTTCTAGCAGTTTTTGCAAAATTTGCAGAAATTGCCAAGTATCTAGATAGTATAGGGCTTATACCTAACATAATATTATAGTTTAGGTAAACAATAGTTCCAAAAGTAAAGTAGGAAATATTATTATATTACCTTTTTATATTATATTTACTACCAAAATAAATTTCCACTTTCCATCAAAATGACCAAATGTAAACGGTCAAAGGTCAAAGGTCAAAATTAGGAATAGAAATTTCTCAAAAAAACTTGAAAATGTCAAAATTTGTCAAATTTTGAAAGCCATTAAGAGGTCTGAATTTCAAAATGTCAAAGGTCAAAATAAGGAATAGAAAAGATAGACTTCTGGGCCTTTATCATGTAAAACTTCATATAATTGCCCAAAAGCCTATTTGAAACCGAAGATATCCTTTCTCAAAAATCCATTTAAAATGTGAATAATTGCAAAATTTGGAAAATTTTGAAAGGTCTGAATTTCAAAAGGGGTCAAATTGGGAATAGAATTTTCTCAAAAATCTCTTTAAAATGCAAAATAAATGTCAAAATTAGCCAACTTTTGAAGCTATTAAGTTGACCTAGAGGTCTGAATGTCAAAATGACCCTAATTTGAATGGCGTTTTTAAAGAAAACACAAAATTTAGAAGAAAACTTGATAATAAAATTCAAAAAGTTTCTTTTTAAAGTCAAAATATTACATTTTTTGGCCAAAATTTGTGATATATCTAATCGTAAGAAACTCGAAGGATTTACAAATTTTGACAATTTGATTATGTAGGCCAGAATCTGACTACAAATTACCAACATAGCTGTAGTTTAAACGATTGAAATTTTCCATTTGACAATTTGAGATTTAGGCAAATTTTTAGCTGTTTTTTTTACCGGGATTTTTGTTTGGTATTCATGGGAAGGCCCGTAAAAATACGAGTAGTAGTAATATTTCAGGAATAACTTTATGACATTTATGGCTTCCATTTGGCCCATATTGGAGCCCTATGCTTTCTAATCTAATCTCGCAAAGTGGATTCAAACTCGAAATCGAAAACCGAGCAAAATTTTTGAAATCCAAACAGTTCATTTTATTCCAATCGAACTACAATTGTTTTTCTTTCATTCCAAAAACAACCTCAACTACATAGTGGATTTCGCTATTCTTCTAAGGGTGGATAATAAACCAGATGGATGATTTCGTGATAAAATCCGTGAAAAACCAGTCAATAGCTCAATAGAAAATTTTCAAAAAAAGCATCCAAAATTTTAAAAATTTTGAGGAAATCAAAGGATCTTGTGTCATTCTCAAGATTTACAAAATTTCAGGATTTCAGTTATCCAGTTTTTTGAAATTTTGATGCAAATTTTGCCAAGGGATAATTTAATTAAAATGACCTTATGGCCCCTTTTCTCAATTTAAGTCGCATTTTAAAATCAAAAATAAATAAACTCATGTACGATACATTATCCGATTTAATAGATATTTGTTCTAAAAACGGAATTTTAAAGATTTTTATCTCGCTTTATAAAACGATAAGTTTAATCTCATCCCTATTATGATCGAATTTATCAGTATATTTTTGGTCTAATGTATGAAATCAATACAAAATTTTACAGTTGGACTATAAATCTAGGAATAAATTCAACCAAAATAGTTAAGGGATGAGATTAAATCGGTCAGAGACTTATAAAACTTTAATACACTAGGTACGAGATACTACCAGTATTTCATACATTCAGAATCAGATCGAGATACTTTTTTAGTTATTTAAAATAATATTTTTCGAGTATATTTTGCTATCATCAGTGTGTTTTCATTAAGGGGGGATGGGGGGGGGGAATTTTAGTTGGTTCAGCGATTTCTATTTATTTTTCGGTTGTCTGCTCAAACAGATCGGACTTTTTTAAATTTCCAGACATTCGCAGTTCATTTCCATGATATCCCCCCTCTTGTTTCACAAGACTTTCCTCCAGTTTCCTTCCTGACCCAGAGTAACGACTTCCACAACTAATGCCTCTAAAACAAGCCCAACTCTTTCTATATCATGTCTGTCCGTCAAAAAATTCAAAATTTTGACAAATAACCATAAAAAACAAACGATTTGACAAAAAATCAAAAATATTTCAAAATTTTGACAAAAAACCCTGAAAAAGTTATGAAAATAAGAAAAAATCAAATAAAATTCAAAAATTTTACAAAAAATCAATAAAAGGGACGAAATTTTGACAAAAAATCAAAAATACTTCAAAATTTCGAAAAAAAAAATCAGATCTTTGATTTGCTCAAATGTGCTTGATTTCCAGAAAACCATGCTTGATATATTTTTTTTCTAAATATTTTGGAACACAAGATCATACACATATATACGTATATTTGAAATGTTCAAAAATCCGGCAAATATGGTATTGTATGGTATTGTATTGTATGGTATTTAATACTAATAAAATATGGTGGTAAATTTAAATAATTCAAAAATATATAGTTCCCATGTGCCTACTTGTAAATAAATTTCAGAAATACAGAATAAGGTTCTAGAAAGATTTTTGGAATTTTTGAAATTTCGAGCTTTTGTCTATAGGCTTACAACGACTTATAAAAAGCTTTAATTGCGATTTTCTTGTAATTGCTGGCCTTTTCTCGAATTTTACCCAAGAATTGAGGATTTGTTGAGATTATACCTAAGTATACCTAAGTATACAAAAACTTATAGTTTTCTGGGCAAAATGCCTGAAATCCTGAAATCCTGACTTTCAAAACGTAAAAATTGCCACATTCCTAAGACACGATTATACTCGTAGATTCTCATTTTTTTTCGAAAAAATCCAATATTAAAAAAATTGTAAATTTTCCCTTAAGTTTATCAATATTTGCCTAATTTGTTGAATTCCAATTTTTGTTTAATCTTAATTCCAATTTTTGTGCAAAATCTTCAATGAAATTTTATAATCGGATTTTTTTACTTAAATATTGTGAACCCTATTTCATGAAACATGAAAATCAGTAAATGCATGAAAAATGAAGACTAAATTGTGTTTTTCAGAGCTGAATAGGTGGCTACCTTTATTTTGGATTAAAATTTAAATAAAACTTGTACCTACTTGATTTCATTTTTTTGAACTTTTATTTTTGAATTTGGATCTCGAGGTCAATCAATTGTTGATTTTTGGTATTAAAATATATAGGTACTCGTAGGATATGATAGTACGATATGGATTTCAAATTTTTGAGTATTTGGAAATTTTTTTGGAAATTTTGAAATTTTGACTTACATAAGTTTATCCTGGACGACGAGGCCGACTGACATGAGTGAGCCCATATTGACATTAAGTTGACTCGTCGACACACCTGGCACAGAAAGTGTCCAAAAGTGGGGTAGGGACCTTTCGTCACTTGGCTCACCCTCATTGTCATACAACCAGATGACATGTTCGTCAACTCGGACAGAATTCGGACTAAACCTGAGGGTATAAAGTGTCCTCTGGTGCTTTTCGTCACCCTCATTGTGGATCCAACAGCCATCAACTTCTGACTGCTTCGTTCCACCAAAAACAAGCGTACAAAAAGACACAGCAAGCTGAGTCTCGTTTAACCTTTGACCTCTGGAATTCAAGTTCAAATTATTTTGAGCCATCCTCCAGGCTACCTCAAGACTCCATGGTAAACCACCAAAATTACCAGGCTCATTTAGAACTCGAGTTAATTCACCTATTCGACCTGTAAAGTTGACACCCTTTAAATCCAACTGGTGACCAAAAACATCACAATTTAAACACAAAACCACAAGAAAACTTGAGAAAATTTTCAACCACATTTTCAAAATTCTTTCAAAATTTCAAAAAAAAACTCAAACACTCAATTTTCAAGTTTCACATTTTTCAAAATTCTCAAATCTCGGCAATTTTGTGCTTCAAAATTCTCAAAAATTCTCAAAATTTTCGCATATTTTGTGAATTTAAGTAGCTTTAAACTGCTTGCAAAATCTGTTCTAAACATTCAAGTTTAAATTGTTTTTGATATAAGGTTTTTGGTCATGTATTTCCCGCAAGTAATTTTACATGTCATAGAGCAGGTATCCGGGTAATTTCAGTGTAAAATTGCTCCAATTTACTCTGAAATTTATGCGAAATTAATGCAAATTACAGGGTAGCACCATTTCCCCAGAAAATTCCAGGGTTTGCATCCAAATTACAGTTTTCTTAACTCTTCAATTTGTTTTTATTTTTTTACTCTAGTACTAGTACTTACTATACCACTAGTCTTTTAAATTACAAAACTTTTCAAGTTGTAGAAAAAAAGTGATTATCCCCCCTAACCAGGGGTTCCTACCACTAGTACTATACACTAAATATAGTACTATATAGTAGAATAGTACTGGTACTACAGAATTCTAAAGTTCTTGTAAAATAAAAAACATTTCAATTCAGTTTAGACTCGAGGAATTTGACTTTTTTTCCTCTCGAAACTTTTTCAACTTTTGAGTTGACAATTGACAGGATACAGAGAAAGCTGGCTTTCACTCACACTTTTGAAATATTACTTTATACAGAACTTCCAGTCTATAGTCTATAGTCTATAGTAGGGTACCTATTCATATATAATATGTATTGTATTAACAAAGTTTTGAAAAAGTTGATTTTTATTTTATTTATTTAAGGATTTAAGGAGAAAAAGTTGGTGATTTGTTTCTCTCTCTTCTCTCGAATTTAATTTACTTTTCAAAGAAATGGATTTTTTTTTTGCATTTTTTTGTAAAGTTTATACTTTGTTACTTTATAGAGTAGTAGAACTGTAGTTGTGTAATGTAAATAGAACCTTTTTTTTACACTAACGCTAAATAACAATTTCTATTTATTCAAATACAAATTTCGGTTCAATCAAGTCTGAATAAAGAGCTTGTTCTATTCATGGTTCAATAGACTGGCAAATGTAAATAAATTCCAGAAAAAAATACTAAAAATCTTTAAATTCTTGTAGAAATATCTGTATCTTGTATATCTTGAAATCTTGGATATGAATAAAATCTTGAATTTAATGAAATCTTGAGAAATTTTGAACAAATTTTGATCAAATATTCAAAATTTTGTCAATTTTTTTCATGATTTTCTATTCAATTTCAATACGGATTTTTATGACAATTTTGCGATTTCAATCTTGAATATCTTGAAAGATTGTTAAATCCTGGATTTGACGAAATCTTGTTGAATTTCAAACTTGAAATTTTGAGAAATTTTGCACAAATTTTCAAGATTTGTGTCAATTTTTTCACGATTTTCTATCTAATTTCTCTCAGATTTTACTTTCGATGCTGATTTATTGCAAATTTTTGCAAATTTCTTATATACACTACCTATTATCAATTTTTCTAAAAAAATTTCAAGATTTCAAAAGTTTTCTTTTGACACTTTTAAGATGAGATGAGGATTTTACAAATTTTTGCTTTTTGACATTTTGAGCAAGATGTTGAAGAATTTCAAGGAGATTTCACTATCTTAAATTTGAAGATTTAGAATTTTTTTCAGATTTTGAACTTTTTTGGGCTTAAAATTTGGGTATTTTGAAAACTAGGATTTTAGAATAAATCTAGGATTTCGATGTTTTAGCACCTTTTCTCAAAGTTGAGCACTTTTTCTAAGGTCTCTTTATACGATTAGTGTGTTGGTCGAAGGCTTTTCATGTTCTGCTGATGAGTCTGAGGATGGTCTGAAATTTCGGGTAATTCCCGAATTCGGTCCATTCGAATTCGGATCTTGACGCAAAATCCAACTTACTTGCATAGTCTACAGAATAATGCTAAGTGTATGGATATCCACAGTTTGTGAAAAATAATCCATGGGACTATACACCAAATGGTGTACTTTATATCGAAATTCCATCTCGGTCTATTTCTCAGGCAAATTTCCGCTCTTCTGCAAAATAATTTTGTTTTCTATTTACAACTAGATATATGGCAATGGCATGTATACTTGCATATTACTTATGCACCGAAAAATCCTTTTCTAAATATGTTCATTATCTTTCACATTCATAGGCAGACAGACTCCCGTTTCAAATCTTCAAAAAAGCTCAAAAATACATTTCACAACTTCCGATTATTATGTAAGGATTTTGTGTCAAATTTGGCAAGTTTTACGTACTTATTTACTGATAGAATCCTATAAATAATCTTAAAATTAGGTCAAAAAATTGAGAATTTCATTTTCCCAGTGTCAGAAGGGTCAATTTAGATCTATTATTTTCAATTTAGGTAAATTTTTTGAAAAAAATGACCTAAATTGAAAAACATAAATTTCTGTTTATCTGTAGATAAATCTGTAGATATTATCTACAGATTTTAATGGGCTTTCTGTCTTTTATTCAAGATGAGATTTAACATGACCTGAAAGCCGATCAGATCCTTTCTATAGATTTAAGAGGAATTTTGGACCAAATTGCAAATTTTGATCACAAATTCAAATCTCAAATTTTGCAATTTTTAAAAAATTTACGAGAATTTCTGATATTTATAAATTTTTTGCCGGCTACGAGCTAATCTGGCTATCATCGACTGGGTTTGTAGTTTGTATAACTTTCCGAGTTTTCAACTCGAAAAATCTCAATTATTATTTACTGATACTTGTATGTATATGTACAGATACTTTTAGTACCAGTATAGTATACTAGTAACCTACTATATCAGTAATACAAGTACTTATACTTATCTAAAATCTTACAGGATCGAAAAAGCAAAAAAAATGTCAAAAAACGTGGAATATCTTTCAATCTGATTGCATGTTCCAATTCAAAACTTCGATATACCGTATCTCTTCATCAGACCCTACCAGTTGCTTTTTATTACCTCAGTACTCTATATACAAAATTTCAACTCTAGACTCTACACCGCAAAAAAACTTTTGCAAAAAGTTGCAAACTTGATCAAATTATCTCAAAGTTGAGAACTGTAGGAGGACTATCTACAATACTACTGTATAGGATAGCAATTCAATTATTTTTGCAAAAATTTTTGCCCCTTAATTTGCAAATGTGAAAGACAAATAAAAAGTATTTTAAAACAATTGGGATTTACCAACCTTTTTTAGGTTGGTAAATATCAACTTTTTAAATTATTCTGAAACCCTAAATTTTGCTAATTTTACAAATTTTAACTTTGAAAATGCTAAATTTGCTTATTTTAAGTCTTTAGAAGAGTAACTTTCTAAACAAAATTTTCTATTTTGATAGAAAATAAGAGACTATATAGAGAAGTTAGAGTCTCGAATAAATATTTTTTTGCCAATTTCAAATTTTCAAGTAACCTATTGAAATAGATAACAAAAATATCAGTTTTTAAAAAATGGATTAACAAGTTGAAAAACTTGAAAAAATCGAATGAAATAAAAAATAATTCTATTTTACGGTTAGAGGTTAAATCAAGCCCACGAATGTCGACCACAATTCCCAAATATATTTTAAATGATTCTAAAAATCATTTTAACATACATTAAAAATATTACTGCCCGATGCTGCAAGGATCAGCTGCGATGGGGCAAGCATCAGAACCGATGGTTCTTTGGAACCAATGGTTCTTGCATTGGAACCGATGGTTATTGCATTGGAACCAATGGTTCTTGCCTTGGAACCAATGGTTCTTACATTAGATGGGTCAAGCATCTGCCGCGATGCATTATTTTGGGAAATTTTTCATTTTTACCATGTTAATGGATTTCCCATGTATTTCCCAAGGTTTTTAATGGATATACCATCGTTTGAGTTATTATAAAGACCATCTAATCGTTCTAATAGTTTACTGGTTCATTTAAAATTTAGAACCTAACCTAGCCTAACCTAACAAACTATAAGAGTACTTATTTATGTTGTAATTTATATGGCAATATGGCCATTTTTGGAAATATCTCAGAAAGTATTTCATTTTTCAAAATTCCCAAACGGAAAAATCTACATTTTTTGGTACCAATTTGGTATCAATCGGTTAAGAACTCTGGGAGAAGATATGGCAGGTACATTTGATAAAAAGTGTAATTTTGTGAGACTTTGTATGAAAATAATCAGACTAGATAGGAAAGGTTTATGCTTAATTAAATTATTTTCGACCAGACATGATTGCAAAGATAATTCAATTTGTCCTATTCTATCCCAAGTTAGATATCTCTATCACAGATATTAACCTATAAACTACTGTTATAAGGTATTGTACCTTACTTCAAATATGGCATTTTGATTTATTTTAATCTGTTTTGCTTATACTTTGTGCCTACATAGATAGTCTTTTTTTGATAATATTGAATATTTGATATCAGTATAAAAAAATTCGATCGTTTGCTCACTTTTCCATAAATATTAGTGATATATTTGGTCATTTTATTCGATATCTACAGAGTGTTTATAAAGTAAGGTTTGTAAAAATAAAAATATTATGATAGCAAATCAAGCATAACAAATTAGACAATGATAGAAATTGAATAGATATCAAAAATAGCAAAATCCGGAAAATTATTATTTTCATATCAGTAGTATCCATCTATATTTCAATTTGATATCTTATCCTAGTTTTTTTATGAAATCTAGGATTACAAAATTGAAATCCGAGATTAGAATACAGCTATTATAATAGTGGCCAATATATATTTCTAGAGTTTTTGATTTTGAACACATTGTACAGCTAAGGCAATGTACAGGCAGAATAGGTAGGTTGTCCTAAATATGTCTTTTCCATTCAAAATATTTGCTCAAAATGTGCATAATTTTCAAATAAAATGATTCTATACATACTGCTTGTCAGGCAATACTTACAACTAAAGTTCTGTATAAAGTATCCTATTGCTTAGATAGTGTCGCGGGGTTACAGGCCAAGTTAGGCCAAATTTTTTCAAAATATCAAAATTTTGATTTTTTGATTTAGACCGTAATCACTCAAATCTGAGCAATCAGCAGCAGTTCAAGCTATCTGTGCTTCTGTATCTTATCTTTAGTACCTTTATAGAGAAATCCATCTGTATGTATTTGAATGTAAAAAAGCAATTTCTCGTATTTTGTGTGACTTTAATTTATTTGTAAGTACCTACCTACCTACTATATAATAACTATGTATCTATAAATAGTGCTATTCTGAGCATGCTTTGCTTGCTTTCTGCTTAAATGGCATATTAATATCAAGCTTGTTTTACATGTACAAACATACTGTAGATACATGCAAGACTATATAGTGCTAGATTAATATTAATTCAGGTATAAAATAAATATTTATTATTATTATTTATTGAGATATTCAGATTTGTCATCAGAACTGACTGACTGAAACTGACTGAAATTCGGGGTTGGTTTTTGGTCGATTTTCTTGAATCTTTGATGCCAGACAGCAGGGTATTATAGTTGGTTTGGTTGGTTGGTTGGTTAATGTGTTCGGTGCTTTGATCGGAGAAACACAAGATAATAAAATAAAATGCATTCAATAACTTAGCGAATAAAAGACAAATAATAATATCTCCTCCTTTATTATTTTATACAGGGTTAGTCAAACGCAAGAAACAATTTCAAAATGTCAAAAAAATTAAAAAATTCTTATTATTTTAAGCCTTTAAAATCATTCCAAAAGCTAATAAGTCTATCAAAATTAGGACATCATTTCAAGATCAAAGTATCTAAATATTTTTGGCAATTTCAGATCTGATATATCTGTAGCTGGGCATCTCAGAATTTTAAAATTTTGACAAAAATTCACAAAAGATTAGAGCTTTATAGATGGTCTAATAAAGGCCTGATATACCTGATATAATGATAACCATATCAAGAGATATATTTGTTGGAACTAAAGGTCTAAATTGTACTCTGTGATTCTGAGTTTTAGAGTTTTTAAAAATTTGCGAAATTTTGATTTTTTTGAAAATGTCAAAATCTTAGCGATTTGTATGACATTTTGAAGCTAATTTTTTGATTAATTTTTAGGTTACAGAATAAGCTTAATTATAATTATGTTTTATGTTAAATAGGTTTAAATTTTTTAGGTCATCATAAGATAAGGTTCAGTGACATAGAAAAGACATGTAGGTATAAGGAAAAGAAGGTAGGTAGATATTTTGACATTTTGGCGCTAAGCCAATTGGCCAAGGCTACCATAAAATAAGACAAAAGTTTTTTGATTTTGTAAGAAATTGGGTTTTTTGGTTGGAGACGGATCGGATATTGAGAAAATAAAATCGAGTCGATATACCTACCTATTCTGTAGTACAATAAGCGTCTAGTACCCTACGTACTGTTAAACTGGTAAATACTTTTCTTTTCTCATATTAAAATTGCCATTTCTCTATTAAATACAATGTAATGTAGTGTAGGTATTAGTTGAGGTAAATATAAAAAGAGCCGGAGATGAGTTTCATGTCAAACTCAAGTCAAAGTCTCCAGTACTTCCAGTCAGTAGACTTGTACTATAAGAAAAGTCAAAAAAAGAGCAAAGTTTGACCAAAACTGGGCTAAAAAGTTATAAAGAAAAAAAAACCAGGACAAATCAAATCAAATCAAATCCATTCACAGGTCACAAATCCCGTCCAAAAAGTAAGTTTTTTTTCTTAAATACAATCCATATACTTTTACTATTAGAGATTAGTCTGACATATCGATACCAAAAATTTATTTTTATATATTTTCTGGTCAATTGAGCTGGAAAAAAAATATTTATAAAGGAATTATGAAAGCTCTATAATTGAACGTTATAGAGCTACTTTTTTCTTTATTATCCACAAAAAAATAGGCTTTTAAGTACCCTACCTTATAAAGAGATACCGGAAAGATACTCTTGTTTCAAAAGCCTAAATTCTTAAAAAATAAATTTTTTTCTTGACAATTCGGATTTTGACCCAATTGTCCTTATACAGAATATATCTACCTACATTTACAAATTGCATTTTTGCTCTACAATTTACCTAATACATACATCATGTATGAATATTTAGACTATAATTTATTTAGGTATCAATTTTTATTATCACCATTTTTCTTTAAAAAAACCCGATTTTGACTTCATTTACCAATAGACTTTCTTACACAAACTATCTCCTTAGATTTTATAAAAAAATCATTTATAGTTAAGAATTTTGAATCTCAATTTTAAAATCTTTGAATGAATCTGTGAAATAAATTTTTAGAGTAAAATTTTTGCAAAATTTAGTCAGTATGAATTATAAGGATCATTGCGGGAAATTGTATCGTCGGCAGCCATGCTGTCCAGTACCAAGGTCCACTTTCACCACCTTCATGGTAAGAAAAAATACAAGAAAATTTCTCTATAAAGTATCCTCTGACTAATCTGAATGTATTTTGTTATATTTTTACTGTACTTATACATATAGGACGAGGGATTAATGCACTATAGAGCTGGACAGTATCGAAAAGCCCTGTACTGTTTTGATCGGGTAAGCCTTTTTGAGCACTTTTCTCTCTCAAATCCATTAGAAGCCCATTTTGGCCTTTTTTTATACCTAGATATATAAGTAGTAGATCTAATATCTAAATGGATTTCTGGGTATTTGACTAGATTAATTAGCTGGATTTATAAGAGTTTTGTACTACCTAAAGTAGTAGTAAGTAGGACATTTGTCCTAAAAATTATCGTCAAAAATCTCGGAATTTTCTCATCTTGTAAGGTTTTAGTAAAAAATGGCGAAATTCATGTCATTTCATTAGAGATTTTGGTAAAATTGATCGGAATTTTTAGCACTAAATTTGTCAAATTTTGCAATATTATATCAAAAAGATCATTAAAAAGTCCTGGATTTTAAAGTGTTTTGTACTACCTAATACCGTAGGACATTTGTCCTAAAAAAATAACTTCAAAATTTGCTTATCTTGTGAAGTTTTAGTAAAAAATGGCGAAATTTTTGTCAATTCATTAGAGATTTTGGGAAAATTGATCAGAATTTATGGATTTTTAGCACTAAATTTGTCAAATTTTGCGATATTTTGTCAAAAATGTTAAAATCTTAAAGATTTGTACAACATTTTGCAGCTAATTTTTGTCAAAATTTTTTAGAAAGGTTGATTTTATTTTGATATGACACATTTTAACTTAATTTTTTAAATTACAGAATAAGTTTAATTGGGGGTATGTTTTTATGCAAAATAGATAGGTCAATATTCTGGATTTTTTTAGGGTTATAAGGTCATAAACATGTGATTTTTTGATAATTTTGTCATTTGGTCAATTGTCATTCGATAGTTCTTTATTTTACAGGCAGAATAAGGTGGGTAGATTATGGTTCTATTTGTTTGGGCTCATTTGGGAATAAAATCCAAAATCCTTATTTCAGATCCTTATTTCCTATTTAGAAAATAATGCTCCTATAGTCCTTGCTTATAGTAAGTAATACAGATACTTAAGTACCTTCACTACCTCGGTATTTTTTGTGTATTTGTTTAACCAGTTTTACCCCCAAATTGGGGGGGAAATTTGTGAAACTGGAGATAAATTCAAGTTTCCAGAAATTCTAATCCTTCACCTAACAAGTAAAGATTCACAAATTCTCAGAAAATTTTCCAATTCTCTTAAATTCTTAAATTAAATGACAATTTCCTCAAGGTCCTTTCACTTTACAGTTTACAGAAAGTTTTCAAAATTCTCTAATACCAAGGTATAAGAGTTATAAGAGTTTAGTACTACCTTAGTTTAGTAGGTCATTTGACCTACCTATAAAAATATCGTCAAAAATCTCGAAATTTGCTTATCTTATCTTGTGAGGTTTTAGTAGAAAATGGCGAAATTTATGAATTCAATAGAGATTTTGGAAAAATTGATGAGAATTTATTTAGTTTTTACAAGATTTTGAAAGATCCACATATTTCTGACCTCGTCACTTGAATTTTAAACAAAAAAAGTTCAAAATTCTCCAACCCTGTTGAAAGCTTTACCTTTGCTTGTTTGTGTGTTTGTGAGATTTATTTTGCAAGTTTGTGCTAATTCGAATTTATTTCGAACTCTCAAGTCTTTAGAGGTGAAATTTGCGAGAAATTGAGATTAATTCAAATTTATTCGATACTTACCTTAATAACTACGAGTAGGGTAGTTATGTATTTGGATAACCCATTTACACAGTATTTAGGCTAGCTTATCTAAAGGCGTATAGGCATTTTGACATCGATTTTGACTTTTTTCAATTAAATATACAACTGCATCTATTATCAGTTATAAGGACATTTGTGACATGTTTTAAGAAAATGGTCCAGCTTAAAAAAATCAATTTTTTTCATAAAGTGACATTTCTTGTCTCGAAAATTTTAGATTTTTTTCAATTTTTTTGCTTATTTTCTTCCTTTCAAGATTCCAATATTCCAATATTGACTTTTACAATCAATATATTGACATTACTTATTATTATTATCCAGACAGATTCTCTTTTATAAATCGGTCAATTTCTCTAATATTTTTCGTATTTAAAAAGCAATTTCAAGCACATTTTTAGCCCTTATAAAGTACCCTACTTATATACTGTGCAAAATATGGTCTATATTTTCATTTCGAATCTCTAATAAGAACGAATCTATTGACTTCTACTCGTGCGATTCCCTGGCTTTTTTGATCGAAAATTGCCAAATTTTAGTCATATAGTTTTTGCATCAAAAGAGTTTGGAAAATTGTAAATACAGAATATTCGTAGTAAAATGGGTTCTAATTTCTTTATAAAGATCAGAGGAATTATTTTGGATTCCATTATGTGTGATTTGCGGTTCACTATACATATTATAGAATTCCTTTTATACTACCTTAGTAGTACATTCCACCTTCTCTATAATGGATCTATTAGGTTCAGTATAGACAAAATTTGCCTAGAAAATATAGGTACTGTAAAGAGGTCATCTGAATGGAATTTTTCTAAAATAAAGGGTGTTATTGAGAAATTTTACTGTATACTTTCTACTGATATTTCTATTCAAATCGGCGGGTTTCTTCTCCTTATATTTCGATTCAATTTAGAATTTTAGATGGAAGTAAATGGTAATAAAACCACATAAAATGGTATCGAATTTTCGAAATAGAAAAGACTTATTTGTTTGTTTCCTTTCAAATTTCAAAATTTCGATTTTAGATTGATGGTAAACAGAGCAGAAAAGACTGACAGGTAGACACGATCACGATATAGAGATGTAGTTATGTAGCTAATATGTACAATTCTAGTTTTATCCATTTATAAAGCTCGAATTACGATAAAAATATTTGCAAAATTTCATCTTTTCTTCGAGAGTTTAGAATTTATCCATGATTACTTATAGATATTTACTGATATAAAATTTTTTGATCTTTTTTGTCAAAATACCTAAAAGGTTTTTTAATTTGATATTTTTGACGAATTTCTCTAAAAGTTTGAGAAACATGGAAAAAAATTATAAAATTGGAAATGCTTTTGAAGATTTTTGAAGAATTTTGACATATTTTAAGCTAAAAAACACTTTTAATTAACAATTCTTGGACTATAATAGTATCTTACCCAAATCACCCAAATTTTTGAGGTTAAAGGTTAGCTTTCGAGTCTAAATCCATGGCTAATATTCGAGCCTAGATAGATGAGCAGTATTTAGGCCTTTACAAGTCTCAAGTGACTGACCGATAGAAAAACAGACAGAAATGAATGGCAGTAAAGCCTCATTTTTCCTCAATCAAAATGCTAAAAAGGTGATCCCTTTTTTTGAAGTCTTTAAAATTCCCTTTGAAATATGAGCCTTGAAATTGAAATCCCGGCTTCTCTTCGTTCTTCAGTCAGACTCAACTATCTGTACTATACGAATTTATTTACTGAAATTTATTCCCATTTCTGTCTGAGAATAATCAAAAATTCCATTTATCCTTTTTTAACATGTACCTAACCTATAGAGATACTTATACTTATAGTTGTTGGTTGTAAGATAAGTCATTTTTAAGTTTTATTTATTCAACCAGAAATGCCAAAAGAAATTGTGTAGAATTTGATCCTTAAGAACCTCAAGGATCCATTTATTTGTGGCAAAAATATTGAAAAATTCAAATCTTGATTGATTTGGTTTGAATACCCCCTTATTTTTTAACATACTCAAAATTTGAATAATTTATTATAGTCTCACATATATTTCTTATATGTGTCTAAAACCTGCTATTCTAACAAGGATTTCTCTATACAACTGACAGAGACAACTATCAGTACATCGATATAGCTTCTTTTTTTCGCATATTTTAGCTTAATTAATTACATAGCCAGGTACTAACGATAAGATAAAAATAAAGTCGAAAATATCACATTTAACAAGCTATTTAAAACTAATTACCAGCCTATATAACATAGCTAAAAGACAAGTTTTTTAAATTTTTAGAATTTTATAACTTTGTACTCATTAAAATGAAAGTATATGTAATTAAATTATTATCTCAAAACCAGAACCAGTAGTACCCTACCTATCTAATTGGTAATGGATCTCAAAATTCAAATTTCTTTTTTTTCCTCGAATTTTAATCTTTTTTGTAAGAACCTTGTCAAACTTAATAGGCAGGATATTAGGTTAGGTTATACGCATATTACTATTAAGAGTATCCTATATGTAGTACATACAGATACTTATACTTATATGTATGTTCAAAAGTATTTAACTTTTGATCTTGTCTACTTTATTCTTGAGACTTGAACATGATATTTTAGCTCGAAATTTTAAATGAAAACATCCGACGACTACTTACTACTCTTCTATTCTTTCAAAGAATTAATTGAAAGTTGTGCTTTCACTTCAACTAACAGACTAGAAGAAGGGGAAACCTAAGGCTGGGAACTTTTTCAAAAATTTTCAAAAATAATCTGGCTTTGAACTTTGATTTGAGTGCTTGCAAAAATTAGCTAAATTGCCGCCTATTTAGGCGAAAAGAGCAAAACTTTTGACCATTTTTTGGCAATTTTCAAGGGCTCCGATTTAAAGTGGCCCCCTTTTCGGCTCTTTTTTTACCCCAAATAGACTCTTTTTTACCCCTGTATCATTTTTACCCCAAAAAGGAGCCGAAAAGGGGGTCACATTAATCTTAATTCATTTTCAAGTAATTAAAAATCAACCAGAAATCTCGTATTTTCAGCTCCTAATATGTCGATTTCTCCTAAAACACAGTAAAAAAGGGAATCTTGCAAAAATTAGCTAAATTTCCGCCTATTTAGGCGATTTTGGTAAAAAATTTGAACCTTTTTTTAAAGAAATATTATATTTTTACGAGATTTCTTTGCAGCCAAGTTCACTCTAATCATATTCTCTTGTAAAATTTTAATTTAGAAAACATTTAGATTTACATTTTCGATCTTAAAAAAGGTTCGAATCTCAAGGACTTCCCATATCTAAAGAGTTCTCTTGGAATATTTGAAAGTTTTTTTCAATATTTAAATTCTGGGGATCTGCTGGCTATGTACCTATAATGCATGATTCTTGACTTTAATTTTGAAATATTGAAATAGTTGAAAGTTAGTTTTTTTTTTGTGAAATTGAGACTTTGAAATAATCTTTAGACTTTGGCTGATTTATTTCTCGTTCGAGATTTTTATTTTTAGAAATATCTCTATAAAGTATGCCTATAGGTATACTTTATAAAGATGTTGTATAGATATAACATACTTAGGTATATGTCTGTACTTGAATATTGGAAATTGATATTTTCTTACTTACTCGTAGGTACTTACTGTACAGATAATCATCTCTACTTTAGCCGACTATAGACATAAGGCATAAGATTATTTTTAAATTTTTATTTGCCCTGATAAATGGATAGTGGGTGTATAGTGCAGTTATACCTGTCAAATGTCAACATTGTCAACTTTATTAAACACTTGACAAGTACGCCTCTCAAATGACCATTTTCCGGTATGTATCATGATAAAATACGCAAAGAAATTTGCCGATCTTCATGGCTTTCCTCTATTCTGTATTTTGGCTGAATTTACCCCTATATTTTTAGTCTAACTTTACCTCTGTATGAAATTAACCCAAAATATTTTAGCCTAGTTTAGGTTAGGTTGCTTTAGGTTAGGATTTTTAAAAAATTTGGGCCCAAAAATTCTTCATTTTGGGCCCAAAATGCAAGGAAAATGCTAGGAAAACATGCATTTTCTAGCATTTTCAACTAAAATAATTAATTTCTTAAAAACATGATTGAATGTAAATGGAAAATATCCAGTATAAGGGATATTTGAATAGATAAAATATCCTTTATACGAGTATTTCTATGAAGTTTAATTCAGGAATTCAATGAAATCCAGGATTTATTTCCAAACTAAGTAATTATAAGTATAGGTGTTTGGATCAAAATCCCCAACTTTTTTGAGGCTTTTCAAAAACCGATTTTCTGACCATTTCTTATCGATTTGCTCGTTAAAAACCCCAAGAATTGAACTTTTGCCAAATTCAAAAGACTTTTCTCAGATTGACTTTTTTTATAAAATCCCCCTAAAGGCCATTAAATTGGTCTTGTGTATAATACTATAAGGTACTTTAGTACTTATATCTGTAATACCTTATATATCTGTATATAGGTTATAGGTATACAAAAGGTATTGTATAAATTCTAAAAAGAGAAAGAAAAGGTTAAATCGGTGAAAAAAAATCCGAAATATCGGGGTTTCCAGTTTTATTTTTTATCCAGGAGAAACAAAGGACCCCAGGGCTTTTCATAATAAAGTTCATTTTTTTCAAGTTTTTTTTTTTGAGCATTTTTGAGCCTCAGGCTTGCTTCGTTCGGTTTATATCCGAGTTTTTTTAGCCAATGTTTTATTCAGGGGATATTATGACAAGTAGATTTGTGAGATCTTTGAGGAATTGAGATATTTTACTCAGAATTGGAATTTGGAATAGAAATATAGAGAAAAAAGATATTTCGGACTTTTATTTTATTCCACATTAAAGCAGTTCAAATGGCCTACTCAAGTTTTTTTAGCTCGTTTTTTTGGCAGAATTTCACTCAAATTTTGGGAAATATCAAAAATCTAGAAATTGCCGATTTTCGGCTACTCGGATTTTCGAATTTTCGGATTGTAGAGCTTTCAAAATCGGGGTTTTTCAAAATTATCGACTTCTATTATCCAGGATTTTGCTGTATAACTGAATTTCTTTTGATAATTTAGCCTAAAAATTTGGATTTTTTGACATTTGGGATACTTTTTAAGCGTTTTTGAGAGGATTTCGAGCTTTCGAGTTGGTTTTTTTTACGTATTTGTGACTATTTAGTAGTCAGATCTTGTGAGTAAAATCCATGCTTTCAACGGAATTCCACCAAGTCCATACAAATGAACCTTTTACATACAAAAAATTCGTGGAATAAAAAAAACTGGAAAAAGGTTCATTACAGCACAGCTTGGTCTAAAGTCTATCTATAAAAGACTATAAGGGAATTAGAAATTGAGTTCAACTTGTTCGAGTTTCTACTTATATGACCTACAAATGAATACCTACTTATACATACATAATAGTATAGGGTACTGTATTATAGATATTTTTAGACTCGAATAATCCTGGAGAAACAGAAGTAGTAGGGGAAATGAGGGGAAATTTGCAAATTTTGAGCAAAGGCAATTTGCAATATTAATCGCAAATCAAATCAAAATCTGAAATGAAAGTTGAATTTCAAGTTTTCAAGTAAACCCTCACTTACCTGTTATATTTCATAAAAGTTCAAAAAAATTTACATGTAAGATACAATACAATATTATACCTAAATAGAATTTTAAATATTTTATATTTTGTGGGCAAAGCTGACTACTAAATAACTAATAAGTAAAATTCTATCTTGAAAGCTCGAAATTTCTTTCAAAAACGCTTAAAAAGTATCTTAAATATCAAAAAACTCGGATTTTTAACATAAATTATCAAAATATATTCAGTTATACGACAAAATCCTGGATAAGAGAAGTCAATCAGTTTGAAAAACTCGATTTCGAACTAATATCTAACCAAAATTTTGATAAAATGTCAAAATTAATTCACTTGTTTCGTCTGTTATAGTTATAATACAAAATTCTTGATAAAATAATGCAAAAACAGGACAAAAAACAGCCCGAATTATTCGAAATTATGAAAAAAAAACTGAATTTTTATTAGATTTTTAGCGCTAATACTCGTATAGTCAAACAGGGGATCGGAATTATTAATATTAAATGTGCTTTGAATTTTTATTTTTTTTTATTTTGAGGATCCTTGCCTAAATAATTTGTTACTTTTGTCAAAAATGGCGTATGTTATTAAATAGGAAAAAGGAAATTCGATCAGATCCGATCCGATCTGGCTATGAAATTGTCGTATTTAAATTTAATCTAATCTGATATACCTAGGTACCTATATGGGTACAATATATAGTCACTAATACAGTCGTTGAAGCATTATCAAGTACATAATAAAATACTCGTATAGTATAGTAAGGGTAAGTACATATATTAAAATTATTATGATATAACATTATTAGTATAGGCACTTTACAGTCTGATAAAATCCCGAGCAAATTGCTACCTACATTTTAAATTGACTTGAGGCTCTACTATACTAGTACTACTACTTGTACATTTCCTGTTATATCGATTATTTGCTCAAAAAACGCTTCAAATCTGCCATTTCCTTACAAAATAACCGCTCTATAAAGCACCACAGTGTATCTAAAAAGTGCCTACTTTTGCTATCAATCGAATCAAAAAATTAAAATATATTTTGAGGTAACTTTATAGAGAGATTTGGCTTTATTTTGGCTCCAATTTTCAGTTTTATAATTAAATTTGAGCCTGGAATTTTCCGGCAATTTTAATTTTTATCAGATTTTGAACAAGTTCATTTGACTTGAGGCTGCTTGGACCATTTTCGATTATCCAAACTTACATAAGTATATTCATATAAGTAAACTTGAATATTTTGATAATCAAAATGTAAATTTTATTTTGATTATACTTATAATATATATGTAATCTATATTTACAATCTATAATAGTGGATGTTGATATTAGATCAATTCCCTGGTTGTTTATGACCCTTCTGAATGGTCATAAAACAAAATAAAACTTTTCTGATCGAAACCCAAAAAGTTTGGATGATATATTGACAAAGTACAGTCCTTTAGAACTCTTATACTTATAGATAGTAGTAGTCTCAGTTTTCCTAAATTATAGTAGGTCATAAATAAATACTATTTTTTTCATAAAAAAACCATTATTATTATTATTAATACTACTACAATACTACTAGTACAAAACAAGAGTATTATTCAAATGACTGGTTTTGTTAGACAACTGTCATAAAACTCGAGAGATATTATTTAGATGAGGATTATCCATCGTCGCACTATAAAACAACTATTTTCGTTGAAATTAAATATTTATTTATTTTTTATGCATATTTTTATGTAATAACCTAAATACTGCTACTCGTTGGCCATTAGAATTAATTAGTTTTTGAAACTACCGCTCAGAATCTAGGGCAGGATCTAGTATGTACTAAGGCATATTTTAGGTTCTCATTTTAAAGTACCTACTTAATTATTATTAAATCTCAAAAAAGGATATCTTTGGGTTCTAATGGGCTTTCTGTTCTTTATATATATGAGGTTTAACATGCAAAGGCCTAAAACCTGAATATATCCTTCCATAGCACTTACTTGATTCATAACTTTTAGCGCTAAATTTTGTCAAATAGTAATTAGTAGAATGGATGTTTTATCCTATTGGGCTTAATTGTTCAAAATGGAAATGAATTATTAAAATGAATTGTTTTCATTTCCATAAGTATGTATGTATAGGTATTAAGGTATATACCTTAAAATTAATAACAATCTCTTTTGAACTTCCAAAAAAACTTCTCTATAAAGGTCTCTTTATTTCTCATTTGAAATTTCTTTCAAAATTTCAAAGTTTTGTCTTCAAAGTGTTTTGAATTCTATTCCTAACAGACTTGTACATTTTTAATTAAATTAAATGTATGTATCTTATAGTATCTAGGTGTCTTTATAGAGGAATTCAGCTGTGGGTATATATATAAATAATTAATTTTTGGCCTATCTTGGCGTGACTTTGAAGGTTTTTGTGAAATTGTGATTCTGAGCTCATCAACTCTGATGGTATTATTATTATTATTATTCTCAGTCTCTCATTTGTTTTCTCAAACTTTATGATTTCATTTCGGATTTCAAAGCTTTTTTTGTTTTACTTTAGAATTAGAATTACAGACATACAGACCTACATACAGACATACAGATACATACATACAGACAAACACGTAATGCATTTCTAGATATCCATGTACAGAGTATTCTGTACATACAACCAAGTATATTTCTCAATTTACAATTTCTCTTGATAGTTTTTTACATGGTTTCGGATCTATTCACCATCAAGCAATAATTCTCATAGGACTTGTAACTCAACGTATTGAATCGAATCCCTTTATTTACAAAAAAATACAAAAAAAAACGAGATTTTTCTTTTCCATGAAATCTTCAATCTCATTCTGGAGTTCTGATAGGAACAAATATATTAAGCCTTAAATAAACACACAGATAAAATTTACAGTATTTTCAATAAAAACTAGCTCGAAAGCTCGAATTTTTGAGGAAAAAACCCCTGTAGTGACTCATTCTATAATAAAAATCTTTTGAACTATGTTTTTATATATCATAATATCTAGGATTAAGGGTACAGAAAGGCCAGTTCCCTTGCCAGTTTTTAAAAATTATCTCACTTTTTTACAACCTACAGTACCCTAGTTTATCGAACTACTGATAGTTTATCGAAATCCCCAAAAAATATAGTTTCATAGAGTATAGACTCGTTGTAAAGATCAATCATTAACTAAATTGCCGCCTATTAGGCGGCAATTTTCGAATTTTTTCGGAAAATTTTGACCATTTTTTGGCAATTTTCTGGTAATCAACCAGAAAAATCGTATTTAGAACTCGAGCTAAAAATTTTTATTTGAAAAAGACATTACTTGAGGTACATACGAGTATACTTGAGTTCAAAGACAAAAAAAATAGAAAATTCTATGTACAAATATGTTACCTTTAGAGTACAAAAAAAGTCAATTTTTTCATCAATTTCAGTCGATATTAACCCTGTAGGGGCAGATTCTCTATAAAGTATCCAAAAAATCTAAAAAAAGACCTATAATGGCCTGTATTGGCCGCAAAAATCCCAAAGATTTATTTATTTATTTATTTCTCTAAAAGATAGAAAAGAAAAGAAAAGAAAGGAAAAAGTCAAAGGATTAGTTAGGTATATTATATTAGAAAAGACTTGACTCGAAATTCGTGACCAGGTTTGAGAAAAGGGGTCTTATTTTGACTATGTTTTTGTATATTTGTATCTAAATTTTAGACCTTAAATTATTTTAAAATCTTCACATATACCTATATGATTTGAGAAATTTTTCTAAATCTAATAAGGTCATAAGGTCCTTTATATAACTACAACTGGCATTTTATTTATCGATCAATGTTGACAAAAATCCTCGAAAGTTTGCTACTTTTCTATACGGGTATTGTAATAAATGAAATAAATTAACTCTCTATTCGGTTTCTTTTTTTGTCAATAAAGTGGCTTTGATTGTAATTTGTCTCCTCTGTATTCCATAGAATACAGAAATCTCAATAAGACTTTTTCATTATATAAAAATCCGCATTTTTGCTAGAAATAGATCAAATACAGCTGAATTGCTTTATAAAGTGCCTTATTTTATAATCTATATAATCTACTAGAGGGATAGTTTATCGAAATTTCAAAAAAATATTTAGTTTCATAGAGTAGAGACTAGTAAAAATCTATTAGCTAAATTTCCGTCTATTTAGGCGAAAAAAGCAAAAATTTTTACCATTTTTTTTGCAATTTTCAAGTAATGAAAAATCAACCAGAAAAATCGCATTTTCAGCTCCTAATAAGTCGATTTTTCTTAAAACAGGCTAATATGGGGTATCCGACGAAAATTAGCTAAATTTCCGTCTATTTAGGCGAAAACAGCAAAAATTTTGACCATTTTTTGGCAATTTTCTAGATAGCAAAAACTTCAGAAAAATCGCAATTTCAGCTCTTAATAAGTCGATTTTTTTAAACACACTATCAATGAGTATCTTGCAAAAATTAGCTAAATTTCCGCCTATTTAGGCAAAAACAGCAAAAATTTTGAGTATTTTTGAATACATTTGACACTCGGGAAAATTGAATTTTCTTTATACGTAGATTTGGCTGTAGATCGATTTCTCTCCACCTATAGACTACAGCAGATAGGTCAGGAAAAGTAAGAATTTCGAATTTCGAATTCTCGAGATCTAAAAATCCCTTGCATATACAGAATATAAGTATTTGTACGTTAAAAGAGGGTTATGATTCTCATAGTAGAGTACTGATAATAATATTTGTGAAATTATATTCTGGAAATAATCGATATTTTATTTTATATTTATACCACTCCTATGCTCTCAAAAGGATCTCTCAAAAGCTCAAATTATTTCACTCACAAAAGTCTCTTGAAATTATTCTCATTTTAATATTTAGATTTACAATACTGAAGAATAGAATGGAAATTATAGCCTTTTAGAAATCTCATTATTTTGCCAGACCTCGCTAATAAACTCAAAAACCATACAGGTTGTCCAATCATTATAGCCTAATTTATTCATAAATTTCTCAAAAAGATGCTTTTTTTTCGTAAAAATTGATTTAGTATCAACAAAGGCAAATTTTGAGATGTTTTGACTTGAAAGGTTTTTGAAAAATCTGTTTTTTGAACAGATAAGGTACATATTTGTCAGAAAATTGCCAAAAAATGGTCAAAATTTTTGCTGTTTTCGCCTAAATAGGCGGCAATTTAGCTAATTTTCGTAGGATACTTATTTTTATTGTGTTTTAAGAAAAATCGATTTATTAGGAGCTGAAAATGCGATTTTTCTGGTTGATTTTTGACTACTTGGAAATTGCCAAAAAATGGTTAAAATTTTTCCTCAAATCGCCTAAATAGACGGCAATTTAACTAATTTTTGTAGGATTCTCATTGTTTGTGTGTTTTTTTGGAAAAATCGACTTATTAGGAGCTGAAAATGCGATTTTTTGAAGGATTTTGATTACCAGAAAATTGCCAAAAAATGGTCAAAACCTTCATGTATCTTATGCCAAGGTCTAGGATTATATTTCGATATGGATTGAAATTCCCTTGAGAGCTTTTTGTGATGGTTTTGGTTGGTTTTTTTGGTCGGTTTTTGAGTGCATTTCTTTGAACTTGAATCTTTCTTTGTGTGGACCTTTTTAATTTATTTTCGATTTATTTTCGATTCATGAGAAATGGCCAGTCAAATGCACACTCACATACAAAACCCATCTTTTTTGCATACAAAAAGCCCCATTTAAAAGGAGTAAAATCCAAATAATGAATTATTTGCCAGTTATGGTGACTACCCTTGCATTTTAAATCTATTCTTACCTACATTATATATCTTCATTCTTCATACATGGCCATAGTATACTTACAATTCATTATTTAAGATTAATTAGCTTTTAGGCAAAATTAACTCTGAAACCATTTCTAAATCATTTTGTAGAAATTTTATGGCTTCTGCTTTATAGCTAAACCTTACAGAAAACTTCAATTTGACTAAAATTAATTTGGCAATATTCTCTCTGTAATTCACCAGCAGGAATTTTAAAATTTTCAATAGTTTTTGTCCATTTTGTTCATTATTCTTAAGATTTTAAGAATTTCAAAGCTATTAAGAAAGAAATGAGGGGAAGCCTTTATTCAGGGAACATATTTTAAGCAAAAAATTTACTAAAAATCTCTAAAAAAAATAGTTATTCACTTCACAAGACATATTTTAATTATTTTTGTGGATACCTTCGAGTTTTAATAGGATTTCTTGCCTTTATATGAGTCTTAATATGCAAAGGCCAATAGATCCTTTCAAAAGGGTCATATTACGTGTTAATTAGACCTTTATAAAAGGTTTTTTTGGCCCATTTTTAGCTTATTTTTAGCTTAAAAAGTGCTTTAAAACGGCCTTTACACTAAATTGTATAAAAAAGTTCTCTAGTTGAAACGATCCCCCTTTAAAAAAAGGTTTAAAATCTTAATCCAAAATATCTAAGCCATCTGAGCGCCTACGTTAAATGCCCTTATTTAAAGCCCGGGTATTTCGATCACACTCCACCATAATTATCTCTAAAGTCTATTCTATTCTATAATAATAAAATAATCCATGGTGTTTCGATGGTTTCCCCTGGTAACAGGATAAATAAAAAGTAAATACCAAAATAGGAAATAAACAAATTGGCCAAAGCAAGGCAAGGGTCTATTTACACCTGTTTTGCTAATTACCAGCCAGAAATCCATGTCTAGTTCTAATAAAATAAAACAAAACAAAAACATTTTAAAATTATAGAAAACAAAACAAAACATAAAATTAAATAGTCCATTTACCCGTACAAGCACAGTGTATAATTGCATGTGATTTTGTGATTTACCCAAAAAAAGTCAATTTTTGACACCCAATAACCCAGCTGTTTGCATGTGTAATTAGATACTCATGTCCTCGATAATTTACACCAAATCTAAAGCCTATTTTGCATATTAAATACATACTCGTAGTACTAGTAATAAAGTGTATATTTGAGAAATAATAATCGATTTTTCCAGAGGGGGAAAAGTACATTTAATCAGTGTAAAAGGGTTTGAGGATTTTGAGAAATAATGAATTATAATAGGTAGGTAGAATACAAT
>JAQIXA010001161.1:0-28030 GCA_034699045.1 Nanhermannia cf. coronata Gr-Ori-00579 | reverse complement strand
CCTACCAGCTATAACATTATATCAGATTCTTTTGGTTGGGATGCGGATAAAATACAACGGATGACTTATAAAATGTGTCATCTATACTACAACTGGAGTGGAACTGTAAGTTAATTATTAATTATCTAGAAATAAATTAAAAATTATTTATTAGTGTTTGTATATATAGTGTTTGTATATACTTTTCTGTAATATAATACAGAAAAGTTAATAATAAGGTTTTTTCTTCACAATTTAAAGGTTTCAGTTCCCGCGGTGTGTCAGTACGCTCACAAACTTGCCCTTTTGACTGGAACAGCACTTGATGCCGAGAGTCACGAAAATTTGTCCAATCTCCTTCATTATTTGTAAGCAAACGATTTTAAATTTTGTCTTCAATTCAAAAAAGAATGAATTAACTCTTTTCAAATACATAATAACTTTAGCTTCTAGTAAATTTTCTTTATAACTAATACCTACGAGTATTACTAAAATTATGTCTTATGTATAGAGTACTAAAAGTACTATGTAATTAATTAAATATAGATTAAAAAGGGACTTTTATGTTTTTAAAAAGCGTAGGTATATATATTCATTTATTTAATAAATATTTAATTTCTTTATAATTTAATTATCTTAATAGATACAATACTTTCTGTTTTGATTAAATCAATTATGTTTTTATATTAATTTCAAATTTCAAATAAAATGAATTTTTCTTTAATTTTTTGTTTTTTTAACATAGATAAAATCTTATATGACTTATACTTAGTTCCAAGATAATGATCAAGCAAAGCATATGCTCGGTTAGTAGATACTATTCTGTAGATACTCTAAATTCATATTATCCTAAATCCTTGCATTTGATCAATTAAGAATTATAAGATTATAAGTTTTGTTCCATAGGCATTTATTACTGTAAACTTGAGATTTGATTTTTAGAATATTCAGTAGGTATTAAATTAAGTAACTGATAAGTAGATAGGTATGGACTTAATTTAGCTTTGAATCCATGACCTCGATTTTAGTTGTCTAAATTTACTTTAAAATGTTAAAAATCATAATTTTTTATTTTAGGCGTTATTTAACTGCTACCTGGCCATATCATTATACTCTGTAATTCATAATTCATAATGTATTTTTAAGATAAGCTGTAAAAGTTCAGATAGGAGATGATAGAAAGTGAAATTAATTTCAATTATGTGAGTTCTGAAGCATTATATAAGCTTAAGTAGGTATTAGGCATTATTCTTATTATTGTATTACAAAGGTAGGTACCTAATAAGAAAAATTTTAATTTTAAGAATCATAGGAATACTATTATACTTTATACTCTACTTATCCTTAGGAATTCCTTTGAAATTTTTACTAATCGAGGGGTAAATCGCTATGAGATATTCTCAAGCGTCCTTGCCACAGAATTAATTAAAAGACTTGGGTACTATATAGGGAATTTATTTTTAAGAATAAGATTAATAATCATTCATAATGTATGAAATCGAGACTTTAATATGAATTTTATAAATACTATTGTAATTGTAAATACCCTACACTATTAGACTAGGTAGTAGATTAATTATATTATGAGTATGAGTATTGTGTGAATTTGTCATATTTTACTTGATATCAGATAACTTACACATTTTACCATCATTTTATAAAAATATTACATAAAGAATACTCTAGCCTAATTTCAAAATTATTCACTTTGTTCCCTCGCTCATTTATGAAAATGAAATTTACAAATAATTAATACACTTTGATTAAAAAATCTAGGAAATGAAATGGACTTTAAAAAATATAATATCTAGTTAGTTTATTTCAGTCCTAAAATTCGATTGACTTGATTCAGGGTGTCTTGTCTATACTGTAGCAGTTGGCATGTAAAATGGATTTAACAAATGGTTATTACCATTTAATCATGACAATAATTCTAATAATCAATAATTTAGGAGTAGTTTCAAGTCAAAATCAAAATATTCAGCATAAAGGTGGTGGAACTAGTTTTACCAATATACAAATTTACCAGAATAATCAGAAAAATGGACTCGGGTATGGAAATTCGGGGAATTCAATTGTAAACCAGAAAAAAACACTGGTGAATATCGTGAATAAAATTAAACATCCTCAGGAATACAATACTGGACCAAAGGATCAGAATTTTTGTAAGTTTCCAAACAATTATATTTCTACTAGTTTTCCCAGTACCTTAATTTTCTAAAAAGAGTGTCTATATTGTATTTCCTTCAGTTTCTCTAAATTTTCTTATTTCAAACTTGGGCTTATTCGGGTTTTTGTAATTTAGTACCTACCTAGTTAATAAGGTACCCTACCTAATTATTTTGAAAATTGAAAAATTTTGCAAAAAAGGTAAATGGACGTGTAAAATGTAACGTAAAATCTTTTTTTGCAAAAAATTTGTTCATTTTTGCATTTAGTGGTATTTTATTACAAGCTTAATGAGATGCATTTAAAAATTTTGGTATCTTTGTGTAAATTATGTAGAGCATTAATTTTTGTTATAATCTGTAATAGTACCCAATGGAAAGCCTCAGAATCAAAACTATCAAAGCTCTTCTCCTGGAAATAATCAAAATTTTAATAGTGGTCGTAGTTCAAACTTTAATCAAAAACAGAAGCAACAATATCAGCACCAGCAGCAACAACAACAACAGATTCAACCAAGTCAAATTACTTACATCTACAATATTCCACAAAATCAGCAATATCAACAAGAGGATCGAAGTAATCCTTATGATACTAATAGAGAAAATTATCAAGATCAACAGAATTATAACCAAAATTATCAACATCAACATCAAACTGATCAGCAAGTTAAACTTTATTCAGCAAGTGCTGGCACTCATAGACCTGCAAATTTCCAGCAACAACAACAACAGTATGAATTACAATCCAACTTATATTCTGAAAATCAAGGACCTCTAATCTCTCGACAACAAAGAGAGCAATCACCGTATAATAATAATGGTATTTCAAATGAATATCAACAACAAGGACAAGCATTTGTTAACCAGTTTGAAGTTCCAACAACAAATTTTGAAAGCAACAATCAGCAACAACAAGGGGAATTTGAGGTTAAATTTCAAACTGGGCCAATAGGAGACATTTCACATTTGAACTATGATGACCAGCCACAACAAATTCCAAATAGTCCACATTTTGGACCACCAACAAGTCAAGAACTACAATCCCAACCTATTAGTTTCAAGTCGAATATAATCCCAGAGTTTACAACCAATGTGCAGGGGCCAAGCTCATTTCCACCACCAACCTCTTCATCTGGTCATGCTTATACTCCTAATGGTTCAATATTCTTGAATTTTTTCTATTTCATTTTTACATTTTCAAATAAATTTTAGGACACTTGCTGGTCCCAGTCACACCACCACCCCTGAATCTTCTAAAACAGGGTAAGGTGACTGAGTCTTTAAATGAGCCTTTAAAGTTTATTTTATCTCATAGTCATAGCCATAAGAAATAGTAGGTAGTAGTAGCAGAAAATTTAAGTCAGATTCAAAAATTTGAACATTAAAACTGAAATTTTTTAATCAATTTTTTGATAAATATTTGTTATAGGCCAAGTTTTACAGGAAAACGTATATGGCGCACCAAATCAAAACCAAGGATATTCGTCCAATAGTCAAAATCAAGGGTATTCAAATAGTGGACAAAATCAAGGCTATGTTTCTGGACCAAGTGGGCAACAACAACAGTATGGAAATCCGAGTGACAGTGGCGGCTACCCTGATCAAAATCAAAAATCGCAAGGGTACTCATCTGGACCGACAAGCCAAAGTTTCAGTGGTTATCTTGGACAAGGCCAAGGTCAAGGTCAAAGTGAGCAATATGGTCAGCCAGATCCTTCGCAGGGTTCACCTACAAATGATGGTTATTCTTCAGGTGGTATTAGTGGAAGTTATGGTCCTGGTCCAGGGCTAGATTCAAGGGGAGGATATGGTGGTGAAAATGGTCCTGAAAATGGTCCACCATCAAGTGAATATGGTGGCCCTTCACAAATACCATACACTGCAACAGCATCTCTAGATATTGAATATGGTCCAGATAGTGATCCTGGACCAGGTTACGGGATTCCTCCCGAATATGGTAAACCACCTTCACATGATCAAATAATCAAAATAGAACCTGAGGAACAAACTTTTTTCCTGGAGCAACATCATGATCATTATGATCACCACCACCATCACCATCATCATTCCGAACCTTTGCTTGAACGAGTCGACCTTTTGCCACATACCACTTATATTGAAGAATTTGACTACCCACATCATACTCACACACATAGTCACACACATTCTGAAGTGTCCCATATAAGTTACCTTACTAGCCCAGAACATCATCTACCACCACCACCACCCTATCAATTCAAAATAGTACCAAAAATACAAATAGAAATTAAGCCACAGGATAAAGGATGGCAACCGATTTTCAAACCTTCGGCAGTTGATTATGGACCACCAAAAAGTCAAGCCCAGGGTGGTTATGATATCAAAAATAATAATAATGGGACAGCTCAATACGGTCCACCGCCAAATGTCACATCGACAGTCGGGTCAAAAACTATCCAAGGTCAAAAGACACAAGTACAAGGTGGTGGTCAAAGAGTCCAGGGTCAACAAGGTGGTGAAATTTCGAGCGGTCCTGGACAAGTAGGGACAACCGAAGGGCCTTTTATAAGTGCTGATGGTGTCACAAGATTTACTACTCAGAGGACTCAAAATGTGATTCAGCAACAAGAACGAGAGAAAGTTAATCGACAACAGCAGTCAAGGGGACCTGATCAACAATCAAGGGGACCAATTGTTACCAATCAGGTACAAGGAGGACAAGGCCCAGTTCAGCAAGGTCAAGTCACAGGTAAAATATTACAAATACCTGCAAATATTTAGGTAAATAAACCTTAACTTAAGTACCTACCTTTTATACATATTTTTGAAAATTTTCCCAATTTTTTTGATATTTTCAAGCAAAGAGTTATAAATAAAATGAGAAAGTAAAAAAAAAAACCTTTTCACCTGTTTTTCAACGATGTATTTCTAGGTGGATATGACTATACACCAGCTCAAAACCAGCCCAAAAAGCAAGTTCAAGCAGTCACAACACCTCCAGTAAATACAGGTGACCAATCTAGTGCCAGTGAATCTCAAAGCAAATTTACCGATAAAAATAATTCATCGTCAAAAGTAAAGGCTCTGGGCTCACTTGTGCTCGACTCCTACGAGGTGACCGATGTCTCAGATGGTAAATTTTCATTCACTGGTAATAAGAAGGGTCAAGATGGGTCGAATTCCATAATTGAGTTGCCCAATCAACCTGTGGGCCAGTCTAAGGATGGTGGACAAACCGTATACCTTGTTTCCAGACTATTAATTGTCGATAAAAATAAAACCCATCAGCCCCAAGACGTAAGGGTAGGCGAGTCAAGTCAAAATCAGCAGAGAAAAGTGATTCAAAATCAAAATCAACGCAATCTCTCAAATAATCTAAATGGAAATAAAATTTTTTATCAACAAAATAGACCTAACAACAACAATAATAGGCAACAAAGACCTCAACAGCATCAACAACAACAACAACAACAAAATAGACGACCACAAGCTTCAAACCAACAACAACAATTTGTTAATCAACAAAATAATCGCCAATCTGTTGGAGCCAAATTTGCTAATCGCCCCAACAATAATGGGATTAGACCGAATCAACAACAACAGAACCCAAATCCAAATATAAATACTCAAATCATACAACAATTAAAATTGTTGAATAATAAAATTGAAAAAATTGAAGAAAGGATTAACACTAAACAGGTCAATAAAAGGCAAACCATAAAATTTCAAGCTCAATTCAAAACGGCTGGTCAAATGGTTAAAAAATCTCAACAATTTCAAAATCAATCCTACAATCATAATCAGAGGAATCAAGTCAATTTTAGAAATCAAAACCAATCAAAAAATGCATAAAAATATCTTCTATTTGACTTTTTCATAAAATCGTACAAATTTATTCAATTTTTGTAAATACTTTTGTATATAACATAGTACCCTAGTAAATTTAGTTATACGGATAATAGGCTTTTTACGACTCAGACTCAGGATCAAAAAATGCCTATAGTATTAGTTTATTAGGGTACCCTACTAGTATTTAGTTTGGGTATTCATATCTTGTGATTATTACACATTGAATGTTTTTTGATAGTAAAATGTTATTATTCAGATTTCTGATAATAAAAGATAAAATTAATTAATTGCCACATATACATATTATGCACCAATACTCGTACATTACATATTATCTTATCGAAATAGAATGAAGTCATAATTTATCACAATTACCATAATGTATAAAAATATTTTAGCAATTAAAATATTTGAAATTTAAAAATTGTAATTCAAAATGGTTAGAAATAGCCAGTTTGTGATCTTATATGTATTTTCTTCAGTTATAGCCTTTTCTTATGGTAAGTAATTTGTTTTTTTTATACTTATCTAGGTATATTTATTGAATATTTTTTTTTGAAATTATGTATTTTGGTTAAAATTTTAGGACTTCAGTGTTACAATTGCTATACAGTTCAAAATGACGATTCTTGCCTCACTTCAGAAACTCATTCAGCCACGATTGAGTGTCCAAACGGAACTTGTATAATTTACCGTCAAGACTTGACTGAATCCCCAGGTTTTTTTGCACTTTGTACTTTAAAAATTCAGCTCAATTTTGATTTTCTACTAAAGGTATACATTCAACATTTCGAAGGGAATGCAGTCTTCAAAGACCTATTATTTATGATCAAGCAATTAAGAACAACCTATATATTAGTAAGAAAACAATTTAAATAAGTTTATTCAAAATATTTTAATTTCAATTCAAGTTTAAAGTTACTACAAAACTCTAATCTCTAATATTTTAATCTTATACTTAAATGAAATCATTATGGTTCTACCATAAAGATAAGTCCATAAAGATAAGATCAATATTATATCGTAATTTACGGTATAATCATTTCAGATTCAAAACGCTCTATCTTAGATCCCTGGATCATAAAAAATCAGATTAAATTTTTAGTATCAGGAATGCCAAATATAGTTAAAAAGTTTATAAATGGTTATTTTTTGAATTTTTTGAATTATTTAAGGCTTACTAGCATTTTGATTTATAAAACATAAAATTTTCTAATTTTGAGATACAAAATCATCAAATCGTAAGTAACATGAAGAGGTGTTTCATAGCTCATAGCTTATACTTTTGTAAAAGATTTACCTACCTATAAAATTGAACTAACTGATTCCCTTCGCTGCTGTACATTTTATACAGTATATACACACTTGATTCTACTTACCTATTCTTTTTTGCTCTAGATTATCATAGAAGTTGTCAAACGGACCTATGCAATATTGGAGATGGCTTAAAAAGTAAATACCTACTTATTCTTGCAAAATTTAAATATTTTTTTTTACTATTTCAAAAATATTTCCAGGTTATACAGATATAGGTGACGGTGGTGGAGGTTCAGGAGATGAGGATTTCATATGGTAAACAATAAATACCTATACCTACCTTATATATAATAAATTGGATTTTAAAGAAATTGTTATTTTTTTAAGGATCGGAAGTCGTAATTCAGGAAAAAATATTTCATTTGGACTCAATTTCCTCATATTGTTATTAGTTTTTCATATTTTTGCAAAATTTTTATAAAAAATTCCAATATACCTACATAATACATACAGATTATATAGTTTTTCAAATCTCTTTGTACCCAAATAGTTAAAAAAAATGCTGATAAATGTCATTAAAATGACAATTATAGCTTTAACTTATGCCTATTGTAAATTTTATTAAACTTTAGATTTTTACACAGAAAAGGAATATCGTGATTTTCAATCCAGAAAATACAATATGTAGATACTAGGTATTGAATTCTCATGTCATTCTCGTGTATATGTACGAGTACTGAGTGCATACATTAAATACATTCATAGATATAAACCGATAATAATAAACGACAGATTTAACCTTTTATGTCAACTTTCCATTGGGTTTTTAATCTTTTCATAGATTCATAGTTCATAGAATATGTACATTTATTTATAAATATCTAAGGGTATGTATCAATCCAATCATATTCTATAGGTATTTTTATCATTTTTAGAGGTTAAATACTTTGAATTATTATAAACTCTTTACAATTTCATATGAGGAATCCTTTAAGGTTTGAGATATAACTGAAATATACAAAAATATATTCATTATGTTAATGGATAATGGTTTTAACATTGTAGTACTGACCGGTTCTATGCTTTATTTAAAAGAATTTCTAGTTTTTCTAATCTAAATATTTTGATAAAAGTTCTTTTTGGACAGAATTAATCATTTCCATTCCAGTCATACTTTTTAATTTGGATTCTCTGCATATATTTACTTAATAACAAAAAGTTACTCTAATTTACCTAATCATTACTATTCTGTAGATAGTAAACTCATGATCAGAAAAAATGTTCGGTCGATGTTAATACATACAAAAAAGCCTAAGGAAAGCATAAGTTCTTAATAACTATGTAGAAAATTTCAATGAATACCAAATCATAAAGGTATTTTTTTGTATTTCTTGAAATTTGATGATACCCATATGTATTTTTGCAAAATTTTACAAAGTAGGGTACTGATTCGATGAAAGTCGTAAACATATTCAGATTCAGATAGGTAGGGTACTTAAAATGCAAACAAATCGCTCGTTGCATTTGTTTGACTCACAAAATTTTATTAATTTTTTTCAAATAACTAATTTCAAGGACTTTTCCTTCATTTCTTATAGCTAAATGTCCACATCTGACTAAGGTAGGTACTACGAGTAGTTACACTTGTAAGGTATATTTTATAAGATTTAAAAACCTGCTGCCTTTTTTATTTCTTATATAGATATAGGTAGATATATTATTGCTGGAGATTATATTTAAGTACCAAATAACCTACCTACTTGTATAATAATGTAGCTGGACTATTCCAACTCCAACATGGATAGATACTTGGTTACTTGAACTCAAGGTCGTTTAAATAACACAATGTATGTAGATATACTGATAGTTAATCTCACTTATATACAATAGCAGCATTATAGTAGGTAAATAAAAATATTACCTACTCGTATACCCACTATATATTTTGTAGTAGTATAAGCTGACTAGGTATATGCAAAAAAGCATCCAAGTGTTGACTTTGAATGCATAAAAACATTTATATAAGTAACTGCCTACAAAAGTACGAGTACATAACTACTTTTGAAGTAAATTAAAATAAGCTTCATCCTTTGTCGAGCTCTTGGTGAGTTGAGACCACAAGAACTATCAGTCAGTTCCATTCCACTATTTCCACTATATTGAATACTGTAGTACTAGTTTTTACATTTTTACATTTTGCAAACACTTTAAAAGAGTTCCAATGGGTGCTGATCAAAGTTCACAATTTTCGAGTGACCCCTCAGTAAAGAGGAACCAGGTCAATTTTACCATCAATCGGGTGGAATACACAGTAAGGACCGACTACGATGGAGTTACACCGAATACCATGTTGGTCGATTTTATCCGTGATAAGGTAATCTATTTTTTTAAATGTACCCTACCTATCACAAGTTCAGATAAATATATATTGTGTAGGGTACCTATACTGTATTAGGTAAGTAGGCATTGGTATGTTCATTACTATAAGGCATAAGGTATTGTTGTATTCTATACTATGACTATGACTATGACTATTACATTAGTTGGTGTAGGTAGTAGGTACCTGTACCTGTTTAACACAAATCATTTATAAAATATACCGATAAATATTCTTTAAAATAACACTTTATAACATTCTACATGTTCCAATAATATACATAGGTACTATGTAGTATTAGCAATAGGTATATCAATCTACTTACACAATGTTAAATAGGTAAGTTTTGTACTATCAGAACAGAACCAGCAAGATACAGATATAGTTGGATATAAAATGTAATGTATTTGTATAATATTTAGATGCCTAATTAATTACCAATTATTAGAACATCTAAAATGCAAATTAAAGTCAAAATACTTGCAAGATTTATGAAAAAAGTCGTTTAAACCATTTGTGGGTAATAATTAATCAGCAAAGATATGCATATTCAATCTGTTGTTTGTTTTTTAAAAAACTGAAAAAATATTACCTGCTAATTCTAATTATATACCTTACATATACATACAATGTGTCGTATGATATGATATGATATGATTAGAAATGCAAAAAAGATACAAATATCCAAGATATCCAGCTACCTAATTGTAATTACAATTACCTATTAAATAGATAGTAAAATGCTTCTGTACCTACTAAATGCACTGTTTTTGGTTAGCTTGATATATTTATATACCTAATACCTACCTATCTAAACTTTTAATTTCAGGCTGGACTGAAAGGAACCAAATTCACTTGTCGAGAAGGGGGTTGTGGTAAGATTTTTAGTACCCTACATTTTATATTTGCTATTTTTTGAGTTTATTATGCTCTAAATAAAAGGTGCATGTGTGGTCACCGTCAAAACCCGAGACAAAACGACCAAAGCCGAGATCGTCCGCGGGGTCAACTCTTGCTTAACCCCAGTCCTTAGCTGTGATGGTTGGGACATTTACACCGTCGAATTTCTTGGAAATCACAAAAATGGATATCATAAAATTCAAAATCGTCTTGTCTCTTTTGGAGGAACTCAGTGCGGTAATTATGCAAAAATCTATATACCCTACCAAACTATTGTAGTAATCACAAAATTTTATATTTCTTAGGTTTCTGTACACCTGGAATGGTCAGATTTGAATTGAACAATCAATACTTGCCTATATTTTAATTACTAAAATTTTTATATACATTATAGGTCATGAACATGTTCTCATTAACCGAAACGAATAAAAAGCTGGACATGGTATGTACGAGTTTATTTAAATATTACTGATATTGGTAATTCTACAATGATTTGTTAATTTACAAACTTTCAGGTTGATATAGAAGATGCTTTTGATGGAAATATTTGCCGTTGTACAGGATACAGACCTATTCTTGATGCATTCAAATCCCTAGCCAGTGATGCCACACCAGACTTGCAAAGTTTGAGCATAAAAAGTGATGAAGAAACGAAGGGGAAATGTGCTGGATGTCCTTGTTCACCTGAAGCTCAAAAGGCTTGTGGAAAGTCATTAGAAGAGTCTAAATTACACTTGACACTTCCAGCAGGTAAAAAAAATTCCAAGCATTGGATTTAGATATTTGAAATTTAAGGAATCTTGAGGTTTTTGAAAAATAATAACTTCAACTAAATAAAATTTTGTTATTTAGGTGAAGAATGGGTTAAACCAGACACATTGGACACACTTTTTGAAGTCATCCAAAAATTTAAAGCAGCAGGAATGCAATTCAGATATGTTGCTGGAAATACCGGCCAAGGAGTTTATAGAGATATTGCCAGATCTGCCAACTATATTGATGTGAATGCAATTCCTGAATTGAAATCGACGATTTTGACAAATTCGAAATTAGTACTTGGTGGTGGTGTCACATTGTCAATGGCCATCGACTTTTTTCTAAAATCTGGGGAACTTGACGAATACAAAAGTTATGGAGAAAAAGTTGCAAAGCATATTAAGAGGGTTGCAAATACTCCAGTTCGAAATGCTGGAACACTTGCTGGAAATCTTATGATTAAACATCTGCATAAAGAATTTCCATCAGATATCTTTGTAATTCTTGAAGCTTTAAATGCCAAGTTAACAATTGCTTCAGCACCAAATCTAAAACAAGATGTGAGCCCAGCTGAATTTCTTCAGCTTGACATGAATGGGAAAATAATTCTTTCGATTGAATTCCCACAATTGAAAGAGTCTGAGGGTTGGACCTTCAGAAGTTATAAAATCTCCAAGAGATATCAAAACGCACATGCTTATGTAAATGCTGGATTTTTGTTCAAAGTTGATGCTAAAAGTGATTATAAGATTGTAGAAAAGCCTCGAATTGTTTATGGTGGGATAAATCCAACTTTTATACATGCACAAGGGACTGAGACTCTTCTGATGGGAAAAAATCTTAAGGATCAAGGGACAATTTCAGGGGCTATTGATTCGATTGAAAAAGAATTACAACCGGATTCAGTGCTACCTGATGCTTCGGTTGAGTATAGAAGAAATTTGGGCATGTCACTGTTCTACAAATCTGTACTTTCCATTTTGAAAAATGATCTTGGAAATAAATTAAAATCTGGGGGTGATGAAATTTTGCGGAAACCAGTGACTGGAAAACAAGATTTTGAAACGGATAAAAGTCAATGGCCAGGTTAGAAAATTCAAAAATCTCATTGTTATATTGTATCAAATTCCCTAATTTTTTATTGTATTTTAGTTAATCAACCGATTCACAAACTTGAGTCTTATGCACAAGTTTCAGGTAATTTAATATGCAAAAAAATCTTTTAATATTACTTCTAAAACTCATTGGAATCATTTCCTACAGATATAAAAGACTAACTTAATTAAAATATCCAATTATATTTTAAAACAATTTTGAAAAATCCTTTTGGCTTTATTAAATTTAGTTGACAATTACTGAGATTTTCGATATTTGTATGATGATTTCGAGATATTTGGAAATATGTATTTCTGAATATTTTGGAGAATTTTAAAAGATTTTTTGAGATTTAGAATTTTTTAATGAATTTTTATACTTTTCTTGAATTTTTTTTTTACATTTTATCAAAAAATTTTGTTCCTTTGAAATTTTCTATAATTTCTTTTGATATTTTGAAAGGATGTTTGAAATTTGAGACATACCCTACATAATGGTTATGAAATTGGATTTTTTCTGATTTCCTTATACGGAGTACTAAACGATTCTCAAATCTCAAATGATTTTTTAAATGAGATACTTCTGAAAACTTTTTAAACATTTTATTTTTGTAAATTTCAGGTGAAGCTGAGTACACAAATGATATTCATCCTCAACAAGGTGAGCTATATGGTGCTCTCCTCATATCTACAGTAGCAAATGCAGAATTGGAAAGCATCGACCCATCCGATGCTCTTCAAGTTCCAGGCATAGTTCAATTTATTCAAGCTAAAGATATTCCAGGGAAAAATAACTATATGGGAGATCCTCTAGCACCAAATCAAAACGATGAGATTTTTGTTTCAAAAAAAGTTGCTCATTCTGGAGCTTGTCTTGGAATGCTCATTGGGGAAAATCGTGAGACCGCATTGAAAGCTCTGGAGAAAATTAAAGTTAAATATACTAATGTGCAAAAACCAATCTTGGACATAAAGTCCTCACTTACAGCCAATGGAAATGAAGCTATTATGACAATCGAGTCCAATGAAGTGTCAGATGCTCCAAACCGAATCAAAGGTACCTAATTGACATACCTAATATAGTAAGATTAGACAATTTTATTAAATAAATCTCGATTTTACAGGGGAATTCAAAATGGGTGGACAGTATCATTTTACAATGGAAACTCATTCTTGCCTTGTTGTTCCCAAAGAGGATGGAAATTACGATGTTTTTGCTGCAACTCAGGTTAAAAATTTCGAACAATATTTTAACAAAAATATTGATTTTTACTGGTCTTTAATGTTTCATTTTTTTAAATTTAGGGTATTGATCATTGCCAAACAGCAATTGCTGACGCACTCAACATCCCCCATCATAATTTGTCAATTTTTGTAAAAAGACTTGGAGGTGGTTATGGCTGCAAAATCTCTCGAGCGAGTCAAGTTTTTGCCGCATGTGCTCTTGGAGCTTATAATACTGGAAAACCAGTTCGAGTTGTCTTAGATCTGGACACTAATATGGAGATGGTTGGGAAAAGGTATCTGTAAAATACAAAATTTTTAAAGTTTAGTATAACTTGTGACTTAATTCATTAGACTCCCTTATCTTTCAACATATGATATTGGTTTCGACAATTCTGGCAAGATTTTGGATGCAAAAATAACTCTTATATGCGATCCTGGATTTCAAGCGACAGAGGTTGTTACATACATATTTGCTAACTAATTACATGTGTTTGTATTTTATGTTTAAGTATCCATATTATGTATAATTAAAAACCTGGAATTTTTAGGTAAGCTCTGGATATGCAACATATTTTATTCAAAATTGCTACAATCCAGCTGGGTGGAAAGTTAAGGACGGTGTTGCAATCACTAATACACACGGTAAAACCTTAAAGTGCATACAGTATTACTTATAGCTAGCCTAATGCTATACCTGTAGATATATATTTTGCAATTAATGAATAACTAAATGGTATATGTTCTCATGTTATTGAAAAATTTCAAAGAATTTTGAAATATACTTGTATTGATAAAAATTATATTAGATATATAGGTACCTATCGTAAGTATAATCAAGTTAGGTAGCTTTGAAAGCCTATAAATGAGTCATTTAAAATGACCTTAACAAAAAAAATCCTTGAACTACAGATAGTACAGATAGATAGGCTACTAATATGTAGGATTTAGGGATACTCTACTTATTACGATTTTAAGCCATAGGTAGTTGCTAAATATCTTTCAATTTTTTCATATAGGAAATACTTGGTGCAGGTGAGTATTGACTATCTGTATTCAATTCAAATCTGAATTTTTTTTCAAAATATTTATCTAAATTGTAGAGCTCCAGGGTCTACTGAAGCGATCGCCACCATTGAAAATATCATTGAACACATTTCTCGAGTTGTCAAGAAAGGTTTGTACCTATTTGGATGACAAAAATTGATAAGTCAATTTGATTATATGTACTCTTGATTTATAGATCCAATAGAAGTCAGAGCATCAAATTACATCAAACCTGGCGATCCTAGTTATTACATAATGCCAGATGTGAAATATGAGGGTGAGAATCCAATTCCGAAAATGATTGAACAATTGAAGCAATCGGGTGACTATGCCAAAAGACGTGCCGAAATAAATCAATTTAATTTGGACAATCGATGGAAGAAAAGAGGATTATCCATGGTTCCAATGAGATATGCTGTGCATTATGGAATGTGGAGTTATCCAGTGTACCTAACTGTTTATCATCAAGACGGTATGAATTTATTTTAATAGCATTACGGTCATTCAATATAATTTTTTGAGCAAAAACTTCAAGGCATCTTATTATGTATTCATTTTAATTATTAAAGGTACTGTTGCAATATCCCATTCTGGAATTGAGATGGGTCAAGGATTGAATACTAAAGTTGTTCAAGTAACTGCAAAAACACTTGGAATTCCGTTGGAGAAGATAAAAGTGAGACCAGCTAACAATCTTACAGGAGCCAATGCATCTGTCACAGGTATTGTAAAATTTTTAAATTATATTGATAAATAGGCCTATGAATTTATCGATATTTGTCAGGCGGAGCTGTAACTAGTGAACTTGTCTCATACAGGTATTTAACAACTAATTTGCATTTTTATGATCGTTTTTTTGATACTATATTTATTTACAATTTCAATAGTGCTATAAAAGCTTGTGAAATTTTAATGTCTAAAATGGCACCTGTCAGAGCAAAACTTAAGGATGCAAGCTGGGAAAGAATCGTCGATGAATGTCACAAAGAAGGTTACATAATTTTTTTTGTTTAGTTTTAGGCATATTGAATACTTCTTACAAATATTGAATATAATCATCTAGTTATGGAAGATCAATAAATTCCTTTAGTTAAAGACTAGCAAACTTTTAGAAAATGATTTTTATTTAAAATTTTGAATATTTTTCACATTTTTAAAGGTATTGAAATGGCTGCTTCTTATCTCTTATCCAAAAATGACGGCGTTAAATCTTACGATGTCTACGCTGTAAATCTTCTTGAGGTTGAACTTGATGTTCTGACTGGAGAAAATAAAGTGTCCCGGGTCGATCTGATTGAGGATACTGGCAAGAGTTTATCACCAGAAGTTGATATTGGACAGATTGAAGGTTAAAATAAAAAAAAATTATTTCGTATATTAGTATGCACCCTTAAAATTGTCAATATTTGATTTTAAAGGTGCCCTTATTATGGGAATGGGTTACTGGACAATCGAGAAACTAATTTACGATCCACAAAATGGACAATTACTCACAAATAATACTTGGAATTACAAAGTACATATCTACTTTTATATTCTAAAAAATTTTAAAATATTTAACAATTTTACTATTTTACTATTTATTAAGGTACCTTTACTTCGAGACATACCTGAAGATTTTAGAATAACTCTACTCAAAAATGCTCCAAATCCATTTGGAGTTTTGAGATCAAAAGCAACTGGCAAGTTCTCTAACTTAAATTGCCAAAATTTCACTTATAATTTTGAAAAAATTTGTTTTTTTTTTGTAAAATAGGAGAGCCTCCACTCTGCTTAGGAGTAACAGTTCTTTTTGCCCTGAGAGATGCAATTGACTCAGGTAAAATTATCATGAATTTGTATAAATTTTTTATAAAATTAAAAATCACTATAATTTGATTTTACAGCTAGGAAAGATGCAGGTATTTCAGATGCATTTTACGAAATGAATGGTCCATGTACACCTGAGGATATTGTGAAACTTTGCATGACCAGCAAAAGCCAGCTTATCATTCAATAATCGAAAAAATGCCACAACAAAATGCTTTCATTATAATTTGTACTTTTTCAAATTCGGTTATGGTGTTTATTTTTCTCATTAAATATTTACTTCTACAAATCTGTTAATTGTTGTATTCTATTTAGAGCTTTAATAAATCTTTGTTTTTAAAAATGCAAAAATACAAAATTATCTAATTAGGTATTAGTAGATTTTTTAGTTATGAATCAATTTGAAAGCTAATTTTTTTCTTTTTTCTGACATTTCTTAATTTTCTTGGACTTTTTGAACGATATGGTAGTTGAATTCCAGGAGGAATTCCAGGATCCAGGAATTTGTAAGGTTTTTCTTGAGCTACTTTAAAATTACTCAAATCACAGATTCCTTTCTTTGGGATTTCATCAGCTATTAATTTGAGATTTCTTATCGAATCTGTAACATCATGGAAATCTAACAGCATTTCATCAATCAGATCTTCGACCAAAATACTTCGGATTTTGAGTTCAAAGACCGATCGTCTCAACTCGACCCCTGCAGGATCGTATTCGTAAAGCCAATTGTATTCGGCAATAGGCATCACGATGTATTCTAAGGCTATTGCTTCCTTTATAAGTTTCTCGAAACCTTCAAAAATACAAATTTAAAAAAAAAATCTTACAAAGTTCTTAGAAAGAATATTTTTCAAGAATATTAGGTTCTTTCTAAAATAAAGAAATATAAACAAAATATTTGTTTATCTAATCCCAAGTATGGTTTTAAGTTAAATTCTGAAGAATCACATAGTCTCGGATACTAGTAATTTTTTTAGTTCCTGAGAAACTCAAGTTCATGTTACAGTTCATGACAAGCTTTATGGATAAAAATTTCAAAAATATATGTTCAAAATGTTAAGGATTTTTAAAATATCGGTACTTCGTAGTGCATATTTGACCAAAATATCCATAATTTTCATAATAAATGACCTTGTATTTGAAATTTGATAATGAGGTGTGTTATTCTAATCTCAATTTGAAAACCTAGTTTTCGTCCATATATGATTAGTTACAAAATCTAGTATTTCAATATTCAAATAGATAAGAACATTTATAAACAACTGAATGTCTTGCCATGTTATATGATAATTGATAATAGCCATTTTCTCCTGTATCCTACAATTACTGATAAATTGTAAGTGCCCTAGCTTATTGTTAGTACAAATATGAATAAAAACTCGATTTTTTGATATTCACCTGATCTGAAGATAGTCAGTGCTAATATACAATCTTGATATTTCCTTGTAGCCCATTGACTTGTGTGTAAAACCCCCATAAAACTGCTCGTCAAAGTCCAATTCATTCTCAAGTAACTCAAATCTTTCCTAAAATTCCGCCAATTCACAATATTTTTCCCAAGTTCAGCTGGGCAAGTGATATAGAGGATAATTGTGGTCCGGTCAAATGTGGCTAATAATTGATGACCCTCTTCTGGCCAAATTTCGTTCATTTTTGTCCATTCGACCAATTTGATTGGAAGTTCTTCACACATCTTACTTGGAAAGTAAAACTTCAACTAATTTCTCAAAAATATTTTTATCAAAATCAAAATGCTTTGATTGCCCTTGATGTAGTAATTCTTATATAATGTAACTTGTACTAGAACATTATTACTTGCATATTTATGTTCAAACCATTTTGTTTTGATAAAAATAGAATTTTATCGATTACATAAAATGAATATAAAAAGTGCAATTAAATCCTGATTTAATTGCCTGATAGCCCACGTTACACTAAAGGTAAGAAATGTTCAAAAATTCAGAACAAGGAGAGCATTTCAAACACTTACAAAAATATCTTGAAAATACATAATATAGAGTTCTTGGGCATTCGAGTTCTGAGCTTACACTAAAACTGTTATGCAAATATTTATACCTACAGTAAAGTACAGTATAGTAGGTTATGTAAGTACCCTACCTATGTATCTTACTTGTTATTTACTACGATTCTTCGAATTATTTCCAAGATATAACAAATTTCGATATTGGTAGGCACTAAATACTCTTAAGTCTAGCACCTAACTAACTACCTATTCAAAATATAAAAAATCTTCAAAAAATTGAGCAATTAGCAAAACGTTTTTAAGCTAAAATTCAAAAAATTTACTTATACTGATTAAATTAAGACCTTAAAGGGAAAACATCAAAGTTCAATTAAAGTATTTTGAAGGATTTTTAATGATCATTTAGTGATAAAGCCAGCAGACATTGATGTTTGAAATGATATTACATTACTACATACTTGTATAAGACAAGATACTTATATTCTAACTTTACTTTTAGAATTAATTAGAGCTTTCTATTACTATTACAATTAGTTAAATATCTAAATATCATTTTATAGATTTTTTAAACTCTGAAATAGAAACCGCAGTCTTAGAACTCAATATTATCGTACTATTATGTATGCAAGATCATGTCGTTTTATTGCAAAATTAAATGAAAAAACAATATTGCTACTCATAGATATATTTACCATCTACATATGAGTTAGGGAATATTTTTCAAAAAAATGATCATTTAAGTATCTTTATTTTGAGATTCACTACATTAATATACCTAAAGTACTGTACTGATACTATTGGATATATCTGTACGGTATGTATGTATTTAAGTAAATCGTAATTTTTATCAAAATTTTTGATTTCTAGTAAAATCTCAAATCTGAAATTTTCGGAGCATCATACCCTACCCTACTTACTTATTTACTTACTGTTTTGAGAAGTTTGTGAGAAATTGGCCAAATGCCCAGTTTCTATTTTTGCAATATTACGCATGTACTTACGAGTGTGTAGTAACTACATACTTATAATGAACCGCACAAGTACAAGATTTAAATCGCACAAAAACAAAAAATAGGGTACCTACAGATTTTTTACAAAATTTTTAAGAAATGGGTTATATTTACTTTTTAAAATCGCAATTAAATTTCATGTTGATATTGACAAGATAGTATTTGTCTCACAAGACAATCATTCATCCATATATTCAGTCAGGATGGACAAGAATCCATTCTGTAACAGTTTGGTAAGGCAAAAAATTATAAATTTTATTAAAATCAAGTCTTAGGAGACTAATAATAAAGGTTTTTTTTTTTTGCAGATTATATCAAAAATTGTACAATATCTTCCAGCTGAAAGTCTCAAAAAATTTCGACTCATTTCAAAAAATTGGAATTTGGAAATTTGCTATCATCTTCGGAAAGAACTGATTGAGAAAAGAATTTTGAAAATTCCACAAGAACTATCACTATTAACTCAAGATAATTTTAATTGTAATTTAAACCAACTTTTTGCAGGTCGAATATGTATAGAAAATATACCATCAGGTTCACCTGATTTGCAAATAGCTAAAGATTTTTTCACCTCGTATGGTTATCTAATTAGAGAAATTGAATTATCTGTACCACAAGATTTGGACAATGAAATTTTGCAAATCTTGTATGAAAATATACCCTTGTGTTATTCGTTAATTTTACAAATATACTCAAATAATGAGGTAAATTCAAGCTTTGATAGTTGGAGGAAATTAAAGTGTCTAACTTTAAAAGGGAATCAAATTTGTCCTGAAATTGAACCGTATTTAAGGAATTATTCTCATTTAAAATCTCTAAAAGTTGAAATTAACATTAAGGAATCGATCGATTGGAGTAGATTACAAATCTCTTCAAATTTCCCGCAATATTATAGGCTCAAGAGTTTGGAACTTCCTGTATCATTTAAGGATCCAAAAATACTTCAAAGTATTTTGATTAAATGTCCTGGGATTAGTCAATTGACTGTTCGAGCTTCAGATCTATTTTTGCAAGTGATTTATGAGAATTCGAGTCAAATCTCAGATCTTACTTTGATTATTCAAGATTCTCAACCTGCCTCACTTTTTGTCAATTCAAGAAGAATTTTACCATCCAATTTTACTGATGAGGGGATTACAGGTGAATTTTTTGAGATATTTCAAATTATCTGATCTATAACAGATCTGTGTTTGATTTTATTTAGAATACGTTTGATGAAATTTATATATATTTCTTGTTTTGAGAAACTCTAGTTCGAAATTTGAAGCTTATACAAGCTTAATAATCTCATAAGATGCATATCAAGTAAAATATTGTCAAAATTTTGTGAATTTTAATGATGTTTAGGTTCAAATATTGAGTTGAAATATATGTTTAAAATTTCCAAAAATGCTAGATTAACAATAAATTTACGCATACTGTTAGTAGAAAAGGACAAATTGGTACCTTACGTGTACTCGTACCAACTATTGTAGTCCAAATTATAAATTCTATAATTATCCCAAAAATAAATTTTGGACGATATTTCACACTTTTCTCAATATTTTGCAGCTTTTGACATAGAAAAAATAATCTAGAACCCGTAAAATCTTTTAATACTGACTTTTTGCGAGATCTAGATTATTTTTTCTATGTCATAAGCTGGAAAAAATCAAAAAAATTGTCAAATAGAATCCAAAATTTATATTCTGGGCTAATCTTAGAAGCATACTTAATTTGAACCAGTCGGTATTTGACATTTATTTTGGACTATAAGGTATTGGACCAGTTGGTATACAATTTTAATTGATTTATTAACAGGTATCCCATTGGACATTTGTGAGTTAATTCGAAAAGGGGAAATTTCCCATGAAAATTCTGCTACTTATAGAAAAGGCAAATTTATTGGAGTACTTTCAAGTATGTCTTAATTATTGATTTAGATTTTTAATTATTAATTACTTTTGCAGTTTGTACTAATTAATTATTCTTTAATATGGTACATTTATATAGATTTGAGAAAATTCAAATTGGAAAAGAAAGTTTGGGACGTTTGCCCTTTAACTGAAGTCTCGTTATTTTGTGGGTTTAATTATTTGAAAAATTTGACTCACTTTGATGTACCCTGTAAATATGTAAATAATAATTAGGCTTTGTAAATGAATATTTAATTAATTCACTTTTTTTCTCTCCTATTCAGATGGTGGAAATATCCAAATATTTACTCAACATTTCGGCCGATAGTAAATAAGTTTTTTATGTCAATTTTTTGTAATTTTTGACACATTTTCAAAGTTTATGTAAATAAGTACCTCCATTAGTACCTAATACTATGATATAATGATTAGTTTGATTAAATAAAGATATAATGTATTAGTATCTTGATGTACTCTTAAATTGTAGTGAATTTTTATTTCTCAAATTAGTCGTAATTATTACTTGTTTCAAAATGTACAAATCTCGTTTTCAAGAAATTATTCCAATCATCAAAGTTATCCCAACTGTTTCACAAAAATCTTCAAAATTTAGGGAAAATTTTTCAAACCGGGATAGGTTTGGGATTTTTCGAAGAACTTTGAAAATTTGCCAATGTTTTGGTATAATCCCTTTAAAAATTCATTCGAAAGAGCAAAGTTTGAATTCGAATAGAGATCTATCATTCAAGAGAAATTCAGTTCTTTTTGGAATTTCAATATTTACACTTATTTTGGCGATAATTTATTTTCTATTTCAATTAACATCTATAATAATCTCTTTTAAAAGTGGGCATTCATTATTTGATATTTTGGTTCAGTCCATGTATGTTGTGAGTGTTGTTTTACCCTTAAGTGTTAATTTTATGTTTATCATAAAAGGACTGGAAATTGCACAAATTTTTAATAATTGGAAAAGTATTGAAAAAATTATCGGGGTTTCAAAAAATGAATCACCTACCTGGGTCAAGTATCAAGCAAGATTTCTCTATTTGTGTCATTTTGGTTTCGGATTTGGTGGTGCTCTTTTTATGATGTAATTGTAATAATAATAATATATTACTACAATACAAGGTAGAATTTCTCTAATAGATGCTTTTTTCAATTCTTTTACATACAACACTATTATCTTTAGTGTATTTAACCGAAATATTTTGAGTCTTTATCGAGAAACTGTACTGTTTAAATGAGTTGTAAAGTAAACTATTTTTTTACAAAAAGTGCAAAATTCTAAAATTACCCAATTGGAAAATCCTCATATTTGGATTGGGTAAAAATTACCCAATATAATAGAGAAATTCTACTAAAATAATCAACTTTGCTTTGTAATTTACTAGAATTTTATTGTGATTTTACTTTTGATAAAGGTGGCATTCTTATTTTGTTCCAAATTATCCAGCATATCCATTATATTATTTTCAAGGGTCGGGTAAGTATCCACTTTTTGAATCATACTACAATACACACTAATTACATTGGTATAAACTCTATCTGTAATACTTGTCATTAGTAGTTTAATAAACCTCTTTATCAAAAAAGTACCTACCTATATACTTAAATGATCACAAAAAATTATAGAAATATTTATTTTCTGAACTGAGTAGTTTCCCAATTACTTTGAATGAAATGAATGTTACAGTTTTCTAGTCTAGAAACACGTCTCAATTTGCCCAGAGGTAATATGAGATTTGTAAATAAAAGCCAAAGGGCTTTAATTTATGTATGAACAAGTGCTAGTAATTGTAGTAGAAAGCTGAGAAAACAGTTCAATAATCAATATTCATATCATTTATCAAGATCTTACTCTTACACTATTAAAATGTACCTAAGTAAATGCAAATGCATTTGCCAAATCATTTGTAAATATTGCAAAAATTCAACAATCAAATCTTACGAAAAATTGACTAACTTTTTTAAAAGTTCCTAAATAAAAGTCTTATTTAAGGATTTTTTTTAAATTTCTAGCTGGATTCAATGGAGCCGGATTTGTCCCAAATTCACAAGTTCAAAATCATTTCTCGACTTTTTTACTGATTGTCAATTATGTTCCAGAATCCTTCATTGTCCTGTGGATTTCATGTGCTCACACAGTCTTCGAGATAATTCTCTCTTTATTGTCCTACAGGATCATTGAAACCATTGAATTCCTTCAGTTAAAACTCGATTCACAATTAGATTCACCAAAACAGAAACACGGACAGAATCCAATACTTGATGAAATCCTTCGAAATATCCAAATTATTTCCAAATTCATAGGAGAAATTAACAAATTATTTGGCCCACTATTGCTCATCTACATTGGACAGACTGTTTTGTTAATTTGCGTTTTAATTTTCGTCGCAATCAGATTTTTATCAGAAGTGACCCAAGGACATGTCAAACCAGATCCTCAATTTCTCATTCTGATTTATGGAATAGCTTTTTATTTTGGTTTCCGACTTGTATTACTTATCTTGTCTTTGGGTTCTCTTGATTCACAAATGACCAGGTTTAATTTACATTTTGCTAAATGGACCTGGGCCAGTGAAGAAGTTGGGATTTCGGAGAATTTGTCTAGAACCTTAATGTGTCTCATCGGATGTTGTAATGATTCGTTAGGATTGTCAGCTTGGTCATTTTTTGCTATTAAAAAAAGAACTTTTCTATCTCTAGCCAGTTTGATTGTCACCTATTCTGCTATTTTATACCAAACTAAAATTTAAATTTTATACAATACAAACCCTACTGTTATAAATATTGAGTAGAATTTGATAAAATCTAAAGCATAATGGATCAAATATACACATTTAGGATACCTACATATTGCTAAAAATATACTTCCTAGTTACATTTAAAGCTTACAATTTTTTAGAAAAATCCTTAAAATACCAGTAGTGTTTTGATCTAAATTTATTATTATCAGGATGCCTTTTGGGTAAATAGTGTATGTACAAAACAAAATCTGATTACTATGCTACTTATACCCTACTATTTATAGGTAGGTAGATAAGTACCCTATTTATTAAAAGTCTAAAATAAACAGATAAATTAGGTTTTTCAAGCCCTATAATACTGATAGGATATTGATATTTGTGTAAGGTAAACATTATTGATCAAACTTTAAGGTGCGTGTTTTGCTAAACTTGAATTTTAACCAAGAAAAAGCCAATAAAATCGATTTTATCTTGTTAAATTAGGCACTATGTAAAATTAAGACCAACTTGGATAATATAGGTATATGAATCCAAATCTTTTATTAAAATTTTGTTTTTTGTGCATATAGATAGTAAGGTATCTGTATAAATAATAGTATTACAATTACAGTATAGTATAGTACTCTGTAGTAGTAGGTTTTGGTATCTTACTAACATACGTAAAATAATAAATGTCACAATCAATGAAACAATTCTGAAATAAATATCATTGTTATTTTACAAAATAAGTAAGTCTATCATTGACCTTGCAAAAAACTTAATTGAAACTTGTAATTATCCATAAAATGATAAATAAAGTACCTGCCTATAATAAATTTTCTATCTAACCGTCGTATAAATCCATGAAAAAACCGCAAAAATATGTTTTCTATGAAATATGAGCGACTTACGTAAGTTTTAGGTTTGTTCAATAATCAATAGCTATAATAAAATACCAACATATTTTGAATACAAAGAAATTGTATGTAAATAGATATTCATGTAAATATACCACTGCTAATAAACAAATTAAAGTTTAGAGAACAAATATAAAATAATTGAAGCATATTTTTGATTTTTGATTGATTTTAAATTGAAATTGGAATGAAATGTTGAAATGTAATGATTAGGTAATTACTTATTATTAGGTAGGTATTGAAAATTATTGCAAAAATGTTCTTGAAAAATATTTTAATTGCCTTTTTCTTTTTGAGCTTGAATTATTTTGTAAAATCAAATCCTTGTAGTAATAAGACGAATTCAGGGCAGGAAATCAAATGGATTTTAGACAGAATTCTTCCAACAGGTGATAAATTCTTAGTTTTTAAAAGAGTAAAGATTTAGCTAAAAGAAAATTATGATCATTTTATTATTTTTCAAAGGTGTAATGCTTATGAATGGAGATACTGAAGGATGGGTTGTTCCATATTTTGCGAATTTAGGCAAGTTTGAATAAACCACAATTTAGTTTATTGTTAATTGTACCAGCAAAGAGTTTAAGAGGTCACAAATTACCTCAATTTTCGAGGTCAAAGGTCAAGAATTAGGTCAAATAAAGGTCAAATTCAGAATCTCAGTCAATCAATTCCACTATAGCAAACAAATCCAATTTTTTACTTTTTGACCAAATTATCCATAGGTAAAGAAATGGTACAACTAGACCCTATGAGGGTCCTTCATGCCAAGTTTGGTTAAAATTGGTTCAATATTTTTGAGTAATCTTCTGGACAGAAAATAGACAAACAGGATAACTGAAGGGCAAATTGAAGCAAGTTGATATGCTTTACTCACACAATAATGTTAAAATGAAATTTCTAGCTCTGTCAAATATCTTGAAAATCGATTCATCTCAAGAAACAAGCTCAAAAGCATTTTCATATATAAACTGGTATATGAAACATCTCAATTGGCCGGATAAATTTGGTTTTTATGCAACAGTTTATGACTACGATGTTTATGACAATGGTTTAACAGAAAAATCCAAAAATGACTATGATTCGAGTGATGCTTATGCAGCTACTTTTCTATCCCTTGTCAGCAGATGGGCACGGACCAACTGGAGAGAAAATCGACCATGGGTTGAGCATCACAATTATCTTTTGAATGCAATTGGAGATGCATCTTGGGCAACCTTCAACCCTACGATTGGTCTCACTTATGCTAAGAAAAATTATCACATTGCTTATGTAAGCCCTATTTAAAATTTTTGATAAAATTTTTGAAAATTTTTAATTAAAGCTGATGGACAATGTTGAAGTTTGGCGAGGAATGATGGATTTCTCAGAGCTCATGTTTGATACTCAAGATCACCAAAAAGGAATAATTTATGCAGATCGAGCAAATGCTATAAGGAAGGGCATTGAAAAACACCTCTGGAATCCCCAAAGAGAAGAATATTCATCACATTATGGAAATACTCAACCTACTAACTGGACACAATACTATCCAGGTTTATTATACATACCAACATATACTAATGACTAATGTACAATTATTCAACAAGGTGCTAAATATTATGATTACTTAGATGTATTGGCCAATTTATTTCCACAAGTATTTGGACTCCCAGAAGGACTCGAGCCAGGTCGAAGATCGCTGATTTATAATAAATTCAAGCAAAATGATCGAGGACGTTGGACTTCGATTGACAAACCAAATTTTCCAGACGGGTTTCCCTCAGAAGCCGCTAAAAGAAATGGTGACAATGAGTTCATCAAAAGGTGGATGAAAAATGTGGACCAAAAATGGCTTCCAAGTAGAGAATGGACTTATTATATTGGAGAAGCCTCTTTATTTGCCCTCAGACTTTACGATACAGAATGCTAAAACAATTTATCAACAAAAATAAAATATGTCAGGCACTATACTAAATTTTTGAATATTTAGAATAATTGGTTTTAAGTTGTAAAAGTTGGTCAAATAATCATATATGATAAAATCAATTAATTAAGCAAACAAGTAATATTTTGAGCTTGGAAATTTTTACCGAAATATTTTTTTTCAAAATCACATTAAATATGATTACAGATGTAGTATGAAATTCGGTTTAACTATTTTTAATAATTTGTTAAATACGTCAATCATAATAAGAGATGCATACTCGTATTAGGTTAGCTAACAATAAGTTAATGAGCTGTAAAACTAATTTACCGAAAATCATTTCATTTCAAGTTTTAAGTACTAGATCAAGATATCAAATAATACAATTTATATTTTACATATTATGTAATATCTTTCAAAGTCAAAATTCAAAAACTTTTTTAAGGTACCTTACATATCTAATCCTTAGGTATTTTCAATTTTCTATAACTAATAATGTTTATAACTAATAATTCAATTCCTAATTCGAATTGTTCTTTCCTATCACTATTTAGAAAAAAATGCACGGATTGCATATTAGTGTATTATTAAAGGATGGAAATCTAAAAGATTGATATAGAACCTAACTACGCCTACAGCCTACCTTACTAAAAATTTCTCTAATATAAATCGCTTATAAAATAGTTGCAAAATTTGGAATTGAATGACAAATTTGATTAGAAAATTTGGTCGAATTTTATTCATTACATAAGTACTTTCATTCATAGTCTGCTTAATTTATAAAACACAATTAATTTTGAAATTTTTTACAGAAGATTATAATGTTACGAGTATACATGTTTATAAAATTATCACAATTAAATTTAGAGATAAGTCTGATAACTATTCAAAATCAAAATCAAGGCAATTTTACAAAGATAGATCGAATCCAAGTCCAGATCTTCTTCCAAAAGGTGAATGGGAACTTGTAGTCGATGAGGGGGAGATGGCTGGAAATGATTTCAGGAGGGTAGCACTTAATCCATCCATGAAGACGAGAATGAAGGCCGGCCGAGAACGAAGTCCAACTGTAAGGTATGAGCGGGATATAATTTCTTCGGAGAAGTTCCACACCATCAGGGGAGATGAGAATAGACAGCAGGGTAGGCCAGAT
>JAQIXA010001160.1:0-28086 GCA_034699045.1 Nanhermannia cf. coronata Gr-Ori-00579 | reverse complement strand
CCAAACGGTTGAACTAAACGGGTCAAACATATAGACATTTTCGACTCCATTTTTAATTTGGCCTAGGGTCCCCATTTGGGTGTACCGCTAAAAAGTTGACCGTTTTCGAGATATTCTCAAAAACGTCAACTTTGGTCACTTTGGACACCCTTTTGAGGACGACCGGATGTCAATTGAGCGTGGCTGTTATGCCAGTTAGATTACCCATATAAAAATACACCTTTATGCAAAAAAGCTAACTTTTGTGAATTCTGTCGTGATTTCATTATCAGGCAATAGACTATACTTGTTTTGAATTCTAATCTTATTTTTCTAGTTTTTTCATACATTTTAAACTGAATAGCATTGAATAATTTTAGCTGTATGTGTATTTGGTTTTCAATGCAAATACAGATATATTTCTATTCTAATAGTGTATAGTAAGCTTTACTTGGAAAAGCCGGTATTTTATTTTTTTCCATTCATGAAGCAATTTCAATGCTCATTCAAAGTAAATAAAAATGTTAAGTATCTAGTTATCTGCATCAGCGAGTTGTGTAGATAAATGTTTTTCTTTTGATTTTATATTATCCATTTCCATTTTTTTGGTAAATTTTTTTTGTCTAAAGATATATTTATGTAGAGAGGAAGGACAAACTTTTTATACGAAAGCCTTGCACTTGCAATAATAATGAATATAACTAGATACATACAGATAGAAAGTCATTTTGAATTGAATATATACAAAATCACGAATTTTCATGAATTCATGAATTTTATGTGCATACTAAAATAAATACTATTTTTTTAACAATTTTTTTTCGGCTTTTATATAGAAAGGAGACCTGGTTGACGAAGTCAAGTAAGGCATTACAAATAATATTCTGTAATAATAGGTAGTATGTAATTATAATTTGAGTAGGTAGTCTCTAAAATTATTCTCAAAAATACTTTATTTGATCTACGAATAATTGAAATTTTATTTGAATTTTAGAATGAACCGAGGAAAGATCACTGGTGGAGCTGAAGAATCTCCGGCTGAGGATAATTTTTGGAATGGCTTAACTGGACAAGAGAGTGTTCACAAACTTAGTGATGCTAACATTTCAAACTTCCTGAAAGCTCATGAGAATGTTTTGGTAAATACTTGTAATTGTACTACTGTACCTAATAATTTCAATTACTTAAAATTGTATTTTTTATTGAATAGGTCATGTTCTACGCACCATGGTATGAATTTTGTTATTTATGCAAAAATTTATTTTTAATAACTTTTATTCGTAACTATTTCATTTAATAGGTGTGGTAAGTTTATTCAAATATGCAATACTACTCTATTTCTATATTTAATACTTGTCTATTACCTATTAATAATTTTGCTAATTTTATATAATCTTTTGAACAGGACATTGCAGGTAAGAGATCCTATCTTAGAGAATTGACTTTATTTATAGTTTTTAATTTCTATTTATGTAAAGAACTGCCAAACCAGAGTTTGCAACTGCTGCTTATAAGCTTTCTTCAGAAGCTTCAACTTCAAAACTTGCGGCTGTGGATTGTGCCAAGCATTCCCTGGTAAACTAAAATAGTTACTTAAGCTTAAATTCCATAAAAAAGTTGACTAATTTTATCTATTTATTATGTAGCTTCCTGATTTGTTCAAAGTTCGTGGCTACCCAACATTCAAATACTTCCACAATGGCGTCGAGAAAGGAGAGTACAGTGGACAACGAAAGTAAGTACAAAATTAACGTTTTATTTATATTCGAACTATACGAATAGATACTATTGCACTTGGGTATACCTAATTGTGCAATTGTATTTCTATTTTAAGGTCTCATGACATATTCGAATTCATGATGAAGCCACTTTCGCATTTTCATCATCACAAAGAACTTTAAAATGGATGGATGGGGAACTGGAGAATTGGACCAAAAATGAAAAATAATCTGGAATACTGTGATTTAACAATTGGATCTATTTATTAATGTAAGCTTTTGTATAAGTACTGTACTATTTTTATTAACAAATCTCGAAACAAAATTTAATGTATACCTACTGAAAAAATATTTTATACCTACATTTATGTTATTTAACGATAATATTTTGTATTTAAACATTATAATTGTAAGTCGAGACAATCATTTTTGATATTTATGTATGCTTTTTTGTAATTAATGAAATGATGCTTAAATCTACTGTTTAATCGTAAATTCTCAAAGAATAAACTTAAGACTAATAGACTGCTGGAAACTTAATACTACTAATAATAAGGGTAGTGTTTCTTAAATACTTATGTAATTTTAATTATATTTTTAAAAGCGTAGGACGGGGAAAGTTGTAAATATTTTATATTTTATACTAATATAAAAAAGTAGCCAAATAAAATTTATAATTAGGTACAAGTATCTATAAAAATGGTATTAATTTATATTTCTTTGTTTTTTGAGCTTGAAACTTTGAGACAAGGAAATTTTAATGATTTCTTTTTCGAGTAATTTGATTTAGTCGGAAATTAGAAACTTTTCATAAGTTGAGCTATTTCGATTTAATTTAATTGTGTGAGCTTAATTAGGTAGGTCTAAAATTTCACTTGTTTGAGTAAAACTAGACAGAAGTTTTAAATAATATGGTTATCGAAATTCTTCGGAATTTTCGACTACAACTGCTACTGTAGCTGTTATAGTTATATAACTTGGAAACTTTTATAGATTCTCCTCACGCCATATTCCATTGATAAATTTGAAGTTACTCAAAAATTCTCGTATACTATAATATACCTACCTTAGAAGACTCTTAAAATTTTAACTTCTTAACCTTTACGAAATTATAGCCAGCAATTCCACATTTACAAAGTCAGGGTTTTTACCATCTGGATCAGGTAGTAAAGGTGTACAATGTACTTGTAGTAGGGTGCTGGGTACCTACTAAAGAGAAAGAAGTACTTCTTTCTCTCATAAAAAACAAAAATTGTATTAATATTCATCAAGTCTCACCTTTGCCTTAACCTACAGGTTCAGCTGTGCCAAATAAACTACATTTACCGAACAGGAAACTTTCATTATTAACTTACATAGGTAGGGACCTTACAAAGTATCTAATGCAAAGCTTACCTATCTTTTAGTGTTTGTAATCGAGTTTAGAAATTCGTAAGAATTTTTGTTAGTAGGATGTATGTACCCTGCCTTATAGTATACATATTAGTCATATTACTAGTATAGTATGTATCAGTATTCAGTATAAATAGTAAAATGTACTCTTACTCGTAGTTGTATTTTTAAGTCATATTTTCACTAATCTTAAGTAAAATTTATCTTTATACATGCATACATTATGGTACTCGTACATCCGGCTTAATCGTAAATCGTAAAGTATTTTCCTAACCAGCAGTATTCTAGAAAACGAGCATACCTACAGAGAGTAGGAACAAGATTAAAAACCTAAAAAACGGATAAAAGAGTAAGTAGCTGGAAGTTTCTTAATAAATGATTCATGTCTCTAAAATGCTTTCAGGATCCGCATACAAATATTATAGAGGTTCATTCATGTATCAATATACTGCTCGCAAATGTCTAATAAACATTTTACAACCATGGAATGGTAGGTAATGTTATATTTTATAACTGCTGACCGATTGAAAGAAAAGATTTTTTTTTTTGAAACTGAAATCGGTAGGTACTCGTATCTAAAATTGTGTTATCCCTACATTTGTATAGAATATATGGTAGATACCTAATACATTTATCCAAGAAGTATAAGTACTATGTAGTAGTTAATTAAATGAATACACGAGCGTACCGCAAATTTTCCTTGGAATATCTGTTCATATACACAGATATACACAGATACACAGATGAGCCTGAGATTGAATTGAAATAAATTACATAACCACCACCTATATTGAATTTGAATTGAAATTTATACTTTTGGTATCTGTTAATACTAAAAGCAAGTAAAAGTATCATAATCATGAGTATGCTGAAGACTTTTTGTGCAAACGGATTCAGATCGGATTAAATCTCAATATTTTAAAGTAGGTACATCTACCTAAACTACTGATATGAGATATGAATATAAAAAATTATATGCTTTTATTTATTACATTTCTCATATACCTATATATACTCGTATATCTATTTGATTTATTGGAACCCATACGATTTTAATGAAAAATTAAATTTAAAAAATGGATAAAATGAGTCAACTCGACCTATAATACAGATAAATAGCTTTACTGATAAAAATAAGTTGTAGGCATGACGCAAATCAATATCAAAAAACATCGCCTTAAAACAGCCCTACCCTAATATTAGGTACCCTACAATAAGTACCTTCTAACTTTAATGTTATATACTTACTTACAGTCTACTGTACCTAGTACCTAGTATACGAGTAGATTAAATGGTTTAATCGTAAAATAAATTGCAAATTTTAGATTATTTTCAAGCTCAATAACTCAATAGTAGATCAATAGAGATTAATAATAAGTTTGAATTTGAATAATGGTTTTTCAATTTCGAAGTACCTACCCACTATCCATGGAGTTTATGAAACGTAAAACTTTAAAGAACTCTATAATTAATCCTAAAATGATTACTTTAAACTTTAGAAACTTTTTACAATATACTCCGTACAACCTACAATTTACACCAGTTATATTGTAAGGTATTTTGACATGGACAAAGTTTGTAGGTTTCAAAAATGTAACTTTAAACAAGTATTTTGGGGTTTGAGTAGTTTTGAAAACTCTTTTGATTGTTTTTCTTTTGATTTTGATCCTTTAAAACCTTTAAAAATCTTCTCTGATATGCATGATAATATATGTAGTAAAAAAAATAAATTTAAGTTCAAACCATACTCAAACAATATATAAAACAATTTCATTTTCATATTTTATTCTCAATGTATTCATATGGATAGATACTAAACTAGAGATTAAGTACGGATAGGCATTTAGTAATAAAGAACAAATACTTTTGTATCGGTTAATTTTTGGTATACATAATAGTATGTGTAGGTTTTTAAAATAAAATATTTATAAGTGGTTACATAGATTCAATACAATTAGTAGGCTATTTATAATTTATAAGCTATAAATCTTAGTTATTAAAGTGCTATTTATAAATACGTAGGGTACATATGAACTATATTTTATATTATCCTTATACAGTATATTATTCTGTAGATAATAATAAAGTAAGTAATGCTCGCCTACATGCCTGTCTCAAGTCTCATGGACTTATGGTCCAAATTCGACAACTTTAAATCTTCAAAATAGGGCACGAAGAGTAGTTGTTTTTAAGTATTTGTTCAATTATTTCCCTTGGGATTCGAGTAAAAAAAAGACTTTTTTATTTACTAATATAGTTGAAAGAAAGCTGATGGAGAAAGCTACCACTCGAATTTGAAATTTGAAGTCCTCATAATAACCATTAATACAGTAAACAGTAGTGGATATTTACTACAATTTTTTTCATTTAATACTCGAGTGAGTTGAACTCAAAATGGATTTGAAATTTGAAAAGGGAAATTATATACATACTAGAATTTTTTCTGGTATTTTGTTTAAGATATTGCAATATTCGGACTACTCATATAACATAGATTAATATTATATGTATATACTACGATTAAATTAAGATAATTATTATAGTAGTTTTTGCACTCAAATAAAAATAAAAATTAATTTGGAATGATTGAATAATCATTCCAAATTTTGACTTTAATTCAACATTTATTCTCGAGTATTATAGAAGTGCTTGAGAATCATGAAAGTTATGGTCAATATCAGGCTTTTCAGAGCTGATCATGGTGCAAAATAGACCGTATAGTAAGTAATAAGAGTACCCTACCTTATCTTATATCATATCTACAGATATACCTAAGATATTTTTCTAAAAGTCTCATATTCCCCAAATCTCAACTTTATTCTCATTTATTACACTAACTGTAAAACTAACCTGTGACTGACCATAAAACATCACAAAAGTAAAAGTACCCTTCGCCCTTCCACTATATCTATTTACACTTTTGGAATCGAGATCTTTCGAATAATGGAACAACTAGTATAGTACTGATATTTGATCTAGAATGCGTAATAATTAGTGATAAATATTTTGTAGATAAACAGAAATAAGATATATATATAATACCAATTAACAAATATAACTTTTACTCAGCTTATTAGCATTTTTTAAACCTAGTATATTTGAGTGATTAAAAAACAGGAGATTATAATAAAAATGTAGGTTAATTGCCAATAATACGAGCTATTTTGTATTTTGAACAATTCGTGTTCGCGGTACCTAGCATTACAAAAGATTACAAAGGATTAAAATACTTGATTGAGTAGGGTATACTGTATGTAGCTACTTTTACAAGAATTCTTATTGACAACAATGTCGTCTATTTATGGAAATTTTTGCTTTCTCTCTCAGACAAAAATAATCTTTTACTCGTATTGACAAAAAATCCTAATGATTGATCTAATCTAAATATAAATGATACGAGTATCCTCAATACTCAAGTCTGTCTGCAATCTACATACATCTACGTACTATTCCATATTTTGTTTAGTAGGGTACTAATAGGTACTACCAAACTAGTGTATTATAATAGTAAGAATTCTAGTTACTTAACTATCTATGTAGTAACTACTTAAACTAATCTTAACTTTTAACATTTAGGTAAACTTTAAACTTAAGTACTTATACTAATGATAAGTATACCTACCTACCCTTGTGCTAACAATAAATATAAATTTGATAATTGTATGGAATTACGACATTTGAATCTGCTAGACATGACTATGATAGAAAATATGTTTTTTGGAAATAATCAAGGACTAGATAATTACGAGTACCCATATTCATGGTTAGTTAGAACTTAAGATTTGTGATCATTATTTTATATATTTTATCTTTATAATCCTCATATAATTGAAAGGGTTTTTACTGGCTTCTTTAGATTTCAAGATACTTACATTATATTTATCATGTAGTACCTGTAATTACAGATCTATTAGGTTTTAGATGGATAAATAATAGAGTGCTTTTTTTGCAATAATTTTCGGTATTCAATTGAGGTCACCTTTATTTGTCAGTCTTGCCTGAAATAGCACCATTCGAATTTCTTTCCCCCTGCTGCTGGGCGAGCTGTAGAGCCTAAATTAAATGGAAAAAAATTACCGGAAATTATAGTACTTATTAGACTACGTGTAATTGCAGTTGGCAAATACAGCAGAGCCAGAGAAATGTAATTAAGTGGTTAGAATAACAGCCAATTTCGTAAGTATCAGTAGAACTAGTAGTTCCTACTATGTAGTACCATTTGAATACTTACCTTATAGTAAGATGGTATATAATTTAGAGAAGCTTCTCCTGTGAGTGGTCGAAACCCACCAGCTCTTTTTCCAAATCTCAGCCTCATTTGACTGCTTGACCTCTGTTTAAAAGTCAAATTAATATTGACTCTAGAATCAATCAACATTTGAGATGTGCCTAATTAAAAATATATTTATCTTACTTGTGACTTCCTCTGCATCGGAGGATATTGATCAGAAAAGGAGAAAAGTCCTCGAGGGACCATTTGAGCTGGGCCACCGGCCAGCTCATATTCCTCAATCGCCTCTCTCATCCCTACAAAAAAATAATTAAATTTGACAATTTTTAATCCAAATATTTTCCTTGTTTTTCTATCAAATATCCGCCTTAAAATCTACTTTATCAACAAACGCATAGATCATAATTAGTGATTTATCTAAGTGTACGAAAAGGTAATGGTTGAAGGATTATGATTTTAACCTTTTAAAATGCCAGACCTAGTTAAATATACATACATATTATATAAATAGTACAAACTTGGGAATTTTATTTATTAATCAGTAAGACCTAAGTACTAACCATAAGTATACTGTACTTATAATCTCTCTGTTGAGTAGTTATATTAAGAACAGAATTGTGTTTTTAACTTTTAATAAATTGGTCATTTTAAGGGTACCTATACCTACATAAGTTAAAAAGGGTTACTTAATCTATGTATAGATATTTATTATTAAGGGCGTTTTTTTAGATTTTAAAAATCAATATTGTGGCTCGAGACTTCAAGATCGAGATTGCAGAGAACAAGTATTCCTAGATAGTAGCTATAAAATAAGGAACGGATTATTTTCTCAAGTTGTGTAAAAGTTTTTCTAAACTTTTACTAAAAAAGCTAAAACACCCAATTAGACAAGATAGAGAACAAAACTTTCAAAAATTTCCAAAATCAAGTTTGCTTAAGATATGCTGTATCATGCAAAATAAAATAATTTGAATATATAGGTAATATTGACTATGAATTATTATCATAGAATCGAATATTAAAAAGTTAAGACCTAAAGTAAATCTTGTGCTACTCCGTACTAGTAGTACCTACCAATAGTAGCAGTGAAATAAAATCTAAGATACGAATATTAAATGCAAAAGTGTAATAAAATAATGTATATATACCTAAGTCGTTTTTTTTTAAATATCTGATCCTTTACATCCCTAAAATGCATATTTAACTTTCTAATAAATGTCTTGATAATAAATGTATACAGAGAAAGCGGGGAAAGTATCACTTTTATAGGATATAAAAACCATAAATTGTTTGCCCTTTTGGTGTCCGTGGTTTAACCATTTTTTTCTACTTCTTTTGAGTCAATTTTCCCCATGGAACCTACTTGACAATTGAATTTAAAATAGCTAACATACAACATGATATTTTTTCAAATGAATTGTATTTAGTTAATACGAGAGTCTCATATTATATGACTTGATAAAAATTTAATTTAGTTGTCACCGACTTATATGATCACCCCCTAGGCTTTCTCCAAACATTTATTGCAACTAGTTCTTTCAGTTAAACTCCTATTTGAATAAGTGAAAGAAAGAAAAAATAAATAAATGTAAAGTTTATGTGGCATTTAACTATCTCGGGGATCTTTCATTAATTTAATAAGTACTTATTTATTATTTATTTAAGTCAAGTACTCCGTAAAGTGAAATAAGTGCCACTAGATTGAATGCCTGCCTAAAATTTTCAACAATTACTTAAGGCTTGAGTAAATAATCTATTACATAAAAAAAGCCCATAAAGTATAGGTATGTACCCTACCTATTTATTTTAAAAGTTTGTATTACCTATCTATATTATAGTTGGTATATAGTGAATAGTGTAGCAGTATTATTTAAGTACCATACTTGTGCAAGTACATATTTAGGCATTTATTGGAATTGGAAAGCAATTATCCAATCATAAATGGCGTGCTGAATTTGAAATGATGATGATATAAAGCTTAAAGATACGTTCAATTCCAGAGCTCAAAAGCTAAATTTTTAATATCAAATACATAAACTAATAATTAATAGCCATTTCCACTTTAGTAGGTACCGATTACGGATATACCTTTTACACTACTATTGTACATAGTGCTACAATATATAACAGCACCCTACCTATTATAGGTAGATTCGTTACATTAAAATTACAAATGAAAGAATTAGATTGGATTCTAAAAGGTTTCAATTATTTATTTATGTAGATGTGATTTGGTTAAACAAATCCTGTGAGTGCTGTGATTTCGATGTTTTGTTAATAATGAATATGGTTATGTAATGGGATTTGCTCTAGAAAAGCTTATTATTAGAAAAGAAATAGGATAGAAATTGCAACACAACAAGTAGATTGAAAGGGTAAATACAACAAAAGAGATCCTTGTTCCGGTTATGAGATTATGGATATTTTAAATTGGATATTTCTCAACAACACTTTTATTGAATTTGTGAGAAAGGAAAAGTTTGTTTTTTAGGTTTTAGGAAACATTTTCTCTCTGTAAATTATGCTGCATTGTACATACCCTATAAAAGAATTATGTAATAGCATCTTATAGTAGGTAGAATTGCATACCTTACACTTCATTAATTATACATATTATGACTGAATTCAGCAACATATTAGAATATTCTATTACATATATCTGTATAAGGGAGGTTTATTTCCGTTAAATTTAAGAGCAATAAGATAAGATCAATTATTTAGAAATGACAATAAATATTATATTGTCTATTTTGAACTTCAATGTCAAAAGGTTTAGAACATTAGATTAAGATTTGTACTACAATATACAGGGTATGTATTATTTATGATATTGTATCAATGCAAAGTCAAAAGTAATTAGTAAATTAGGCATCACTTTTCTTCAAGTTCTATCATCAAATCCTCATATCTCTTCAGATAGGTACATATTGAATTTTACAGAGTAGGTTTAGGTTGTTAAGTTTCTTGAACTCGACCTATTATTTAGATTGTACCTGGCTGTGCCAGTACCTTTGATATGTATTATCTAGGATATTGGACACTAGTAAAATCTCGAGCTCAAGATTTTTAATTTTTAAACCTTATCAAGAACAGATAAATTGGCAATAACAAAGAAAATGTTTTCGATTTTTTTCATTTTATCAAATTTTTTTTAGAAAATTGTAAATCAATGTATGCCATTGTCATTACCTTGTGGATAATCGTCCGAGTAGTAAGATGGTGCAGGTAGGGAAGAAATCTGGGCAATGGCCATCAGAACGAGAAAACCAAAAAGGATCAATTGAATATTTTTTCTGTACTCCATTTTAACCTTAAAATTTAAAAAAAATTATCAAAAATTAGAGGCTAAATAATAATATATCTGTAGTAAGGTATATGTAAACAAGATTAGATTTCTATAATTTATAAAATTCCAAAGGCTTACTTTACTTTATATATATTTCCTTATAGGTATTGTAAAAGTTAGCCAAAAATGTTTCAAAGAATAAACAAATGAAAACAATTTCTTGTGCAAGATACTTGATCAACAATTACTTTTATGAAAGTTTAAAAAATTTCCAAATTGAATTTAATCCAGTAAATACTTTGCTAAACAAACTCTGATCAAAAACTTTAAATCCTTTTAAACCTGTTGAAGTTTTGCACTCAAATTATTTTTGCAACTTTTTGAGAAATTTTGTTCTGTTATTTCACCAGAGACTTCATACAATTCGCAAGTCAATTTTGCTCAAAAAAACTGAAACAAAGTCTCAGCTCTCCCCCACCTTTTATATACTCTCGTTTTGTGTCCGAATTTCATTCCGAATAGTGTATTCAAAAACCGGGCAAAAAATTCACTTATTTTACTGCATAGTGTATGTGGGTAGCAATTGGAAAATTTACCACCCCCTGTATCATATCCATACATAAGATACTATTCTGTAGTATACTAAAGTAAATTCTCACAGTTTCAAGGGCCAGCTGAAAAATTTCCCCCAAATGGCAAAAAAGAAACTCACAATCAGTTGCGTAATACACCCAAAAAATATGCTTAATATTTTAAGAATATTCGAAAAATGTATGACCTCATGAGGATCATATGAGATATTCACTTTTGTAGACTCTGAAAAACGATAAAACAGCATGAGAAAAGTCTTCAAGTGTCTTTTGATAAAAATTCTTGCAAGGGAACAGTCACTTCTGTGCCCCTGGACTTAAAATAAGTTAAAAAGACTCCTTATCCTTATTAATAGAAAAGCAAGAATCTAAAAAACCTTCATTAGTTTACCACAGGGTTTTTAAAAGCCAATATATCTATAAGAATGAGCTTTTAGTTTTGGACTTTAGAACCTGACTGAAAATTCTGGAATTCCATTTCTTATTGGATTTTGGCTTCTCGAATGGAAAAAAACTGTAAAATTAACAAATTAACGGAAAAATGTTTTACGGTTTTTGAATTTTCTATTGAATAGACATCTTTTTCACTATGTCATTTTATTTATACATCAAGGTCTGATCCCTTGTAAGATTACTTATTAAATTAATGTAGGTACTTATAACTGATACTTTTTAAATAGTTGTACTACATAGTAGTAGGATATACTAGTACCCTATTACAGCAATAAATATTTATTATTTCTGCATGTACTTCTTACGACAATGAAAAATTAAGACTTTAGTTTTTTGTGGTAAATCTGGACTCTGAGAGCAATTAATTTGCTTTATAAAGCAAGAAAAATTTATTTCCATTTCCGCTCTGATGCATACGACATTTACAACTATAAATATTAAAATTAAAATACTCTTTCTTATCTCTTGTACTAGAATGAAAAGGGATATTTTACGAACATGATATCTTTGTCTAGTTTTTAGAGAAAGCAAGGAGAAAGCTATGAAGAAAGTTGAATGATTTACATGTGCCATTCTCCTTTCTTTTAATTATAAAAAATGACTGACTGAAAGCTGAAACGAGTAAAAATTAGAAACTCTTTGAAGTACCTATCTTCCTATTTTTAATATAATTTTAAATGTGTTGAATTGTATAGTTGTATGTATAATAATAACCACAGGCTTGTTTATTGACTTTAAAAAAGACGTAGTTCCTACTTACCTTTTATATGTATACAATACACTATATACAGTAGACCATAATTTTTGTGACCCGCTAGCTGAAAAAAATTTGTCTTTAAAATAACTAAATAAATAGAAGCAAAAAAACTGGTGTTTCGACCATTCCAGGACCATGAAATGGTTTTTTTTTTACTAAAATATTACTTTGGTTCTTACTTTAATGCGTATTTTAAGCATTTGGTCAGTCAATACAGGTTACATTGTCATACTTCTTAAAATACTCTATACGTAGGGTATACGAGTAGTAGATAATCGTAGTAGATAATTCCAAATAGGAAATACAGTAACTTTTAGAAACCTATGCTTAAAACATTAAACATTAATGGAAATAATTTATTGAATTTGAGATCAGCAGGTTTTCTTAAAAACTTCAAATATCTTGAATTTAAACAAAAGTATTGATCATTCGTATTTACATATACTTTGTCTATGCTCTAAATATAAATAAATATTCATCTTTTGAAAAATATTTTGAGAAATTTACACCTACTGAATAAGGTACTCTCATCATGGAAAGTATAGCCTAGAGTATTTTCCATTTCCATTAACCATAAAATACAATATGGATTAGTTCTGTAACATTATTTACTAACAATAAAGCTTGAGTTTCAACTTAAGTATTTCAGAATCCGATACATATTTCGTATAATATTTAAGCCCAAATCCAAATCTTAAGGCCAATCTCAAAATTTAAGTGCCTATCTTAAAGAACCTACAAAAGTATGAAGTACTATATAGTAAGTACCCTACTAAATATAAAGTATGAGTATGAAAATAAGTATGAAATATGAATTATCATTATAAATGCTCAAAATTTTAATTCAATTTAATCCAAAACTCTTGTACGGAGTAAGATATCATGGTCATGGCCGTGGGCCAATATAAAGGATTTAAGGCCTTCTTCAAATTGTTGAAATCTTGAGAGCTTATTTCCATATACTATTATACTGATATATGAATTCAGATATTTAATTTCTAATACCAATGCTCATAGACCCTAACCCTTTTAAAATACATATTAATATTGGATATATTTTGGTAGAAATGATATTCATTTTGCATTTGCATGCCTACTTCTATTAAAATTAAAAAGTCAAAAACAGAGCTTAGCAATTCTCCTATATAATTCATACTTACAATTGTAATTGTACCATTTATAAATATTTACCATTTGAACATATAGGCAAAATTTCCCAATTAACAAAATGAATTTTTTCTAACATCCCACAGGATTTTAATACCTTTTATCCAATTAAGTTCAAAGCTGTCTATAATTAATTAATTAGTACAAAACTAATTGAAAAGCGTAAGTTTATAATATTTTTGCTATGTACTACTAGATAGTAGGTCAGGTAAATAATTTAAAAAACGTAAAATGCACTAATTCTTAAGGGAAATTTATTAAATTCCAAACTGAAAAAAATATTAATATTTAACAGGTTGTTCAAGCTCTTATTAGGTAGGTAGGTAGTTTACTTATTATACAAATATTTGTATGAATATTTGTAAAAGAAATAATTAAAAGAAATTTTAAACATGTGGGTGTGGTCGCCCTTTTTGAAGTGTTAAGTTAAAAAGTTAAATAAATTGATTAAATACATACCTGTTTCAAAGATTTGTTAATTTGCATCCTATTTATAATTTAGAATATGTTCAATTTTTTTCATTTCATCGACCCAGACAATGTTTGAAATACCTACTAGTAATACTATACTGCTATGTTCTGCTAGCAGTCTGTCTGTCAAAATAATCATTATTTATAAAATCCAATTTCATTTCAAATGACTAGTCAAAATTCAAAATACTTTGATATTTTTTTTTAGATATATAAGATATACCTAATACTAAGGTAAACATAAGGTTGTAGACTAGTAAAATGTATTGCAAAATGGCTTTTTCATCTTTTAAATTAACTCAACTCTACAGGTATTTATCGGTCAAAATAAAAATAAAAACAAAAAATTGTAGGTAATCGATTTTAAGTCTCACCTCCCCCTCAAAATTCATGCCTCAAAACTTCAAAAAGGATATTAAATTGTCATTCAAAAAGTACCTACAAGTATGTATATAGTGTAGTAAGTAGGGTACCTACTATTATTTACTTACTAATACTTAAGCAATAGGTAGGGTACTATCAGCTTACAAAATACCATATCTTTAAATATAAATATTTGGTATACAGGTTACATGGAGCACCTAGGTATTAGACTGGAGACTCGAGTGAAACAAACATAAGTTGGTATTTACAATTTTTCACATTTATGATTGGTCTTATAGTTACATAGTAAATATTATCAAAAAATTTACCAGTCAGTTAAATGAAAGTATGGAATATAGGCTTTGAACTTCATAAGTACGAGTACATAGGTAATAGGTAGGTAGGATACTTATTTTTTAGGTATTTCCTTTCAAATAATAGCTATGCTACTTCCTACTAACATAGTTATACAATACATATACCTGAACTGGTACTTACGATTAGTATTAACATTTTAGACATTTTCAGTTTTTAGAAGTTTCAATTTATCGTGTAAATTAGATATGTTCAAGTTCAGATCGAGAATTTTAAGATAGAAATAAACTTTGCTAAAAAATAAGTTCTAACAGGTAGGTGTGGTTTAAGGTTTGTAGGTATAAGAGGCAATAAAATAGAAAATTAGAAGTATCTTTTTGATACTAGGTAAGTACCTATGTATTTTAAATTAAAGAGTAAGTAGGTAAGGTCAGTGAATTGATCATTTTCAAAATTAATGCCTTTAGCGAGCCAAATATCGTAGGTAGAAGTAGAATCAATAAAGTAGTAGGTAGGTGTAAATTCGTAAGTAAAGGTAACTCTAGTAGCACTTGTAATCTTTGAGCTAAGGCTTTTACTTTAAAGACTTGACTTGAGTTGAACTACCTACTTTTAAATTAATTGCTAATTTTTATTTGCCAAAAAAGACCAAGAAATTGGACAAATTCTACCTAAAATAAACTTATGTAATAAAGTAACGTACATTTTTAGATACGTTGCATTGTAGTAAAACTAATAATAAGTTCAAATATTATTCTTACACTTACAACACCAAATATAGAAATACTAATATTATTGCAATTAATTTTCAAAAAGCCATGTAAGTATATTAAGTAATATACTACTACCTACTCTTCATTGATTCTAATCTAATCTAATACTAATATCTTTATAAATATCCGAAACAATCTATATGTATATATGTAGTAAATACTAATTATAAATAACAGTTTCTCTAATTTTTAGAATTTAAATTTAAATTCTACTTGATTACAGTACTAGAGTACAGATATAACTATCTGGGTAGTATCTACTAGAATATAGTAGTAAGCACCTCCTACATAGAGTACCTTTTTACAATTACTAATAAGTAATGAGAATTCTAAATGTTAACAGTATTAATAGAGCTTATTTTATTTTGTTATTTTCTTCAAAAGCTTTTACACAACTAACTCAAGTGAAGTGAACCAGTCCAGTATATTCGTAGAGAGAATAACATAGGTAGGGTACTTATAGAATAGAAGTGAAAGTCAAATTTCAAATGGCAAGTCTCAAGTTTAAAAAGGCTTTTTCATTTTTGGTCAACACATTTACTTACACACAATTACAATTACAATTAATTAAGGCTTTCAAGCTTTTGTGTAAACTAATTTGACTTTACTTGAATTTTACTTTACAAAGAAAGAGATAAATGAGAGAACTTAATAATAGTCAAGATTATATTGTATTGTATAAATAAATAGGAATTTATTTACTTAATATAAAAGACTGCTTTTCCTTTGTAAATATCAAAGTTAAAAATATCAATATTTCTAGTAGAAAGTCTCTACTACAGAATATTTAGGTGTAAAATGTTCTTTACTTTTAGTCAAAATAAGTATAAAAATATCTATCTTATATACTCACATAGTATTGTCAGAATTATAAACTTTTTAGACTTGGGATTTAAAAGTTTTTCTTGGTAAAATCTTTGAAATATTTGCCTAATTTATATACTCGATATCATCAACAAAATAAAGTTCTATAAATAACTGATAAAAATCTGCAAATTTTGAATAGATTGAAATATAGTAGGTAATTACAAGAAGTTAATCACAATTATGAGGCAGTAGTATTGGTTATGAATAATCAGAATCAGTAGACAAGATAAATGAATTCCTATATCCATAATACAAGGCAGTAGTACAGCTACGGCTACTTCATATTTTGATCAAATATTCAATATATGACTAATGTTTCACATTTAAAGTGCAAGATAATAGAAAAAACCATTTATCAAAAGTAAAGCCTCGATTTTGATTTTTATATAATTAGGTTACATGTTGTGTGTGCATTTTTTTTATTTATTGAAGAGATAAAGAGCGTAAATAGGTTTACCAGACTCTAACAAGGAAACTTGCTCAGGCAGGACTTGGGGACTTGACATGACTTAGGGCTGTAAAAATATGTCCATATGTACAGCCCTTTTAGCATTCACTAGGGTATTTATCTTTAGTTTTCGAAATATTTCGAATTTTTTGGTGGTATTTTGAATTTTTTTAGAAATCTGATGCTATTCCTAAAGCTAGCATAAAATTTTCGAAATTTTTTATTTTTTTTGTCTTATCATATCGTCACCATAAAAGTGATATAGGTACTTCCCTTGTGTATTTAGAGCAAAATCTCGGGTTTATAGTTGGTTATGTCCCCTTTTAAGTATAAGCCTGACATTACAAGGAAACTTTGAAATGAGTTGAAAAACATAGGTGGTACATTTATGTACGAGTACATTTGATGATAGACGGACAATATTTTGGTAGAATGACAATGGTTTCAAAGTTAAAAGATCAAGTGCCAATTGATTACCGATTCAAATGCACAATATGTAGTTATTCCGATAAAACAAAAGATTTAATTGGACAATCAAAATAACATCTAGGTATATATAGGTATTTAAATTTGATTCAAATAAGCCGACCACAAGCATCAAGCAGCATAAATAAATGATAAGAGCTTTCCGATTGAATTCGTTTTGTTACTTATAATTTATACTTTTTCAATCACATTCGCATATACAGAATAGTGCTACTGAATTGAAATATTTATTTAAAAAATAATGGATAATTTTCTAAATCTGAACATTTTTTTACTTTGTATTATAAATGTAATTTCATTTTCAAGTTCTCAAAATCATAACAATATTCCTTGTCTAATTGACCCAAATGTTGAGAAAATTCGGGAGAATTGTATGCTCAAATCATGTATTTGGGACAAGGGTGGTTGTTATTTAAATTCAACTTCTTATGGATATTTATTGGATGAATTTGAGGATGACTTGGAGAAAAACGAATATATTTTAAATCGAAATGATATTACTAGTAATACAACTTACTTTGGTGGTGATTTTCCGGAAATTAAAATTACCTTTTCATATGAAGATCAAACCAGACTGAGAATTAAGGTACATAGTTGTTAAATACCAATACGAAAGGCAGTTGGAAAAGGGAATCAATGGATAGTAGGGATTTGTACCCTATACCTATACCCCGTTGTTTTCTATTTCTTAAAATATTTTATTTGAATTTTAACCTGACAAAGGTTTGAAAATAAATGGATTTTGTCAAATATGAATGAATTTTTTTGACCTTAATCGACAGCAGGTTCTCAAAGTTTTGTCCCGTTAATGTCAGTCAAAGCAAAGCTAAAATCCATAAAATTTCCGAATTTATTAAAATCAAGCAATATCTGCTAGAATTTCCAAATTAATCAGTCTGAAGAAATCTGAAACAGTAGAACATGGGTCTCAGGAACCTTAATTCCCTAATAATTAGGGATCCAATAACCTATCGTTACGTGAAGGACCCAAATTAAGCCTCCTGGTTTAGATCGTAATTTTGAGTGACTAATAAACTGTGATACTAATCCTAAGTACTACGTGGAGTCCGATTTTCCAAGTTATTATAAAATTGACAAAAAAAAGCTTTCGGTTCTTGGGTTTTTTATTTATAAGGCATTTTATATAGGTACTAAGGTATAGGGTACCCTAATTGTCGAATTACAAGAAAGATCTATTCTCATGTTTGAACTGAAATATTACTATAATTTTTAAAATTTTAATTTTAGATTCAAAACATAACTCAGAATCCTGAGTATGAGAGTTTAAAAAAAATATTCGATGAGAAAATACTGGCTTATGAGAGTCCTTTGGAACCAGCGACTCCAACAGGAGATGAATTTTACAAAATTGAAATTACAAAATCACCGGTTTTCTCTTTTAAAGTAATTCGGAAATCCTCCAATGTCACCATATTCGGTTTGCTTTATTACTATTTAACTATCCAAAAAGAGCATTAGCTGATACTTTAATATAAATAAATGATTATTTTAATTATTCAGATACATCATTAGGTGGTTTAACACTTTCCCAACAGTTTTTGCAACTTTCTGTAAAACTTCCATCAACAAATGCGTATGGTTTAGGAGAATTTGAACTTGAAAGTTTGAAACTCAATTTTGATAATGAAAATGGTCCTGTCTATCCCATGTACTCATTAGACCACACACCTGAAGTACATTTCAAATAAATCAATTCATTTATACTTACATTTATTGTACTTACTTCAAGGATGGACTTAATTTATTTGGTGTACACCCGTTATACACTGTACTTGAGGATCAAATCGGTCAAAGAGATAAAACTGGAGACTGTCACACTGTCATCTTTTTAAATAGCAATGCTCAAGGTTCTAATTATTATAAAATACATGTATTATGAACTAATTGTACCTAAATTGTAGTACCCTACTAGAAGTATCGTATTATAGTTTAACTTTAGGCTAATTATTTGCCAAATATAGGTAAACTGCAAATATCTAGGATTTATTACTATCTATTATGTAAACCCATTAGACCCATAGATTTTGAAAGACACTGTAAAATTGCATTAGTTTTGAAAATAGTCCTATTGTATTGTACACAGTAGATTACTCTCGTAACTAGTATCTAATTATTTAATTTTTTTCAGAATTCGAGCTTCTAAAGGCACCAGGCTATGTATACAGATCAATTGGTGGGATAATTGACATTTTAATCACACTTGGACCAACACCTGTAGACAATTCTAGGCAATTATCAGAGGTATCAGTATAGTTAGTAAAAACTAATTAAATTAATCACAAATTACTGAATACTGAATACCAAATACCTCTATATACCTACCTCTATAATATTTCCCATGTTTAAAAGTACACTAGTAAAATATTTGAATTTGATTTGAAAGATCCTGGGGAAACCAGAAATACCCCCTTACTGGTATTTTTATTTATTTATTTGGTATTTTATATAGGCAGGTAATTAAATTTATTATTTATTTATTGGTATTTATTAGGGCTTTGGGCTTTCATTTGAATCAGCAGATTTACTCTGGTGGTCTGGAAGAACTTAAAGAAACAGTCAAGCGTACACAAGATGCTGAAATTCCTTTAGATGCAATTTACGCTGATGGTCTCAAGTTTTCCTAATTTATTCAATTTGATTATCAATATCAATATTATTTTTAGTTGGAACAATGGACAAACAGTTAAGTTTCACAATAAATCCTGATTATGAGGGTTTTCCAGCTTATGTAGGTGAACTTAAAAATCAAGGGATTAGATTGGTCATTGTTGTAGTAAGAATAAAGTTTTTTTCCACATTTTCATTCTGACCTTCTGCATACTGATACCGAATTTTTAAATCTTGTCTAAATTTTTTTTTAGAATTCTCCATATGGCAAAGAGATTGGAAATGAAACCTTAGATAGCTTTTGGATTAAAGGAGAAAATGGTCAATCACTTGTGGGTAAAGATGATAATGAAAATCAAGTGCACTTTCCGGATTTTTTTAACCCTTTAACTGTCCAATGGTGGAATCAATCTTTACATAAATTTGCCCAACAAATTTTATTTGATGGAGTCCTTATAGTAAGTACCTAGTACATACTTCCTATGCTTGTACACTAGAATCACTGTGAATTTGAAAAATTTTAACGTTTTTTCATAACTTTTATTAGACTGAGAATGAGCCTTCAAATATGGACCTTAATAATCCAATGATGTGCAGTCATTCAATGATTAATGATCCCCCTTATATTCCTGGTATTAAAATTAGAAGAATACTCTACTATAATGGATAGTATCCCTGAATCTAAATTTTAATATTTTAAAATAATTTTTAGCTATTAAGGACAGGGAAATGGCTTTACACTCAATTTGCCCTAGTTCAGTACACAATACAGGAGAAAGTGAATTGTTGCACTATGATGTTCACAATCTTTATGGACTGATGAGCACTGATGCCACTTATCAGTAAGTATAGCATACTAGTCTAGTAGATACATTATATATATTGGTATTGATTTAATATAATTAATTAATTTTAGTGTAAATCTCAAAATTAAATTTTTAGAGCACTGAGGTTAACATTTCCAGAAAAAAGAAAACTTTTGATATCCCGATCAACTTTCTTAGGTTCTAAATCTAAATTTGAAATACCCTACATAACTAGCAATAAGGCTTTTTTTAAATTTTATTTATATATTTGGTATCAGGATCTGGTACCAGAGGTGGGCACTGGATTGCTGAAAATATGGGTATATTATAGTCTTAACATTCTATATATACCTATAAAATACGATACTTACCCTTGATTTTGATATTTATAAAAATTAAAAATTTTATTCATAGGTCAGCCAGGTGATATGAAAGCGTCTATTGTTGGGATGCTTCATTTTAATTTATGGGGTGAGTCTTCAAAGTCAAAAACAAAATAGAACCAATTTTAAGTTTAGAAATAACGCTGGTTAGACTTATATGAGATCATTTTACATTTTCTATGATTTTTATGACTATTAATTTTATTAATTGTAACAGGTATTCCTTTTACTGGCCAGGACATATGCGGGTATCATGGAGATGGACTGGAAAGCCTCTGCTCAAGATGGACTCAATTAGGAGCATTTTACCCTTACTCAAGGAATAATAATGGCCAAAAAAATAGAGTAAATATTTTAGAAAAAATTCCCTGAATTACTTTAATCCGAGTTCTTACAATTTATTAGCCTCAAGATCCAGCCTCTTCGCCGAAAGTGACTGAAAGTGCTAAAAAGGCTTTATCAATCAGATATACTCTTCTACCATATATGTATTCGGTATTTTTCGAAAGGCTTCCTGTTGTTCGCCCTACTTGGTTCAATTTCTTAATTAGAATAATAAAACATCATATATAGATACAATAATTTATTGATTATTTTCTAGGTATGAATTTCCCACTGATCATCGAACATATGGACAAGATGAGCAATTTCTTTTTGGCCCTGGGATTCTGATTTCTCCAGTTTTAACAGCTGAGGCTAAGGAGGTGAAAGTTTACTTTCCCCAACCTTCTAGATGGTTCGACTACAACAATTATGGCCAAGAAATTCAATTCGATGATATAGTAAGCATTTCAATACAATGAATATTTGGAACAACGATCATTTATGTAAATATTTTGATAAAAAGGATCAAGAGATAACACTACCAGCTCCACTGGACAGTATAAATGTTCATGTAAGAGGTGGCCAAATAATTCCAACTCAAATCCCAGATGTTAACACAATGAAATCGAGGCAAAATAATTTTGGGCTAATTGTTGCCCTTAATGAGTTGTTCGAAGCTCAAGGACAACTGTTTTATGATGATGGAGAATCATTTAGTAAGAATATCATACAATTCAGCTCAGAAAAATCAGATTTTGTCGATTTTCAATATGAAGTGCTTGTAAAATAGATTAGGTAGTATGTATAGTATAAATTATTTAAGATTTTTATATTGATTCTAGATACGGAAACAAGTGGGAAATATTATTTTGCCAAATATATCTATGAATCTTCAGGGGTATTGAAATCATTAGTTGAAATCAATGGTATAAGTGATCTAATGGTTGGAAAACGCTTGACAAGTATTAGACTAATGGGCTGTCCACATGGTTTGGACAGTTTGAAAGTAAATGGAGATGACCATTATGAATTTACACAATATGAAGCTTATTTTGAAGTATATATTACAGAGCTTTTAATTGACATGAATTCAAATTTTACAATTGAGTTCACATACGATGAGAGTATCACTTACCTCACAACAACAACAACGACGCCTGAACCATCCACGAAATCAACATCAACAGGTCAACCTGAACCATCAAGTACTGAATCTATCTCTGAATCAACTTCATTATCGACAAACTCGCCTGACATCACAACTACTCAAACCGGCTCTTCAGAATTATTGAAAGTCAATAGTTTTAATCTATTAATACTGCTTATTTGCATCTTGTTTGTTTAATTTAGAAAAACATGTAAGGTACTCGCTTATCATTAACCCATGTTTAATTTGGTTATAAAAATATACAATATATGTGATTAGATAAGACTTTTTTCTAAATGTTCAATTCATTCTCTAAAATAGTTATCTCAGTCTCACTCTCAGTATTATGGCTAGATATTTTAATTAATTTAAATATTTGCCAATTAAAATGAATACAGTGATTAGACTGATTAGAAACTAGTATTATTTTATGGATTAAAAGAACCTTGAAAAATTTCAAGTTCTATTATCATCATTGACATATTTTGTCCAAAATTTTATTATCCAATTTTGATTATGTTAATAATTAAAATTCGTATTAAAAAGGATTGCCGAATTCATGATTTCATTTTCAACTTGTAATACTATCGTAATCGTAAATCGTACGTAATGTAGTATTTAGTAGGTAAGCTTAAACTCTACACATTCAGATTCAACATATCTGCTGTAATAGTATGTAAGTATTATGTAAATTAGATTAATATTAATTAGGCTAAAGGATAGATAAGATAAATATGAACATTTAACTTTGCTAATAAAGATTTTCCAGTTTAGTTTTTAAAAGAAGTTCATTATAATAAGGTAGATCTACCTACCTATCTGATTATGAAGAATCTTTTATTTTTAATAGTTAGTTGTTTTTTATTTTCAAGTGGATCTTGTGGGAGATTAGAAGCAAAACAAGAACAATGTCTTGAACCAAAATTGAGGATCGATTGTCATCCAGACCCTAGTCCTAATGAAGTATCTACATTTTAACAAATAATAGTTTACGGATATCTTACTAATTTACAGAGAAAGATCATTGATTTTATCAAAGATAGGGTACCCTACTTTAGGGCTTTTTTTTATTGATTTCGAAACGTTTTACAATAAAATAGTAAGATCATTGAATGGGTCAAAACTAGACCGACCGGCATCAAATATAAGCTCTGATCATGTTTCTAATTAACTATATTGCTTAAAAAAATATGATTTTTCCGACTTAACCTAAAAGGTATATACCTACTTATTTTATTATGTATAGTATGTAGGTAAGTACTAAGTACCCTACCTATATATCACTTCAAATAAGTAGTATTTCAGTAAGTATTTACTATATTATATGTATGTACTGTAGGTAACGCTACTTTACTGTGATGATAATTCAAGCAAATTGGAAAATAACTAAAAAATGTCCTTTACACTTTTTCGAAAGCTGAATACTGAATACCTTAAGTTTAAGTATAGAGATAGAGCATAATTTTGAGTTCAAAATCCAAAATCAATTTATTTTTTGAACCTATTTATAATTTCTTAGGTAAATTGCACAGTACGTGGCTGCACGTGGTGTGAAGGTACTTAAGTATGAAGTATTTAATATTTTCTGTTCGATTGATTTCTATTGAGTCTAAAGATTTGCCTACTTATTTTTAGAAACATCAACTCCAGCAGGTGCTGCTAAATGTTATTTAAAATCTGATCATGGATACGTTTTAGATGGAGATATCCAAGAGACTCCAAATGGATTTAGGTAATGAAATTGTTTGCAAGTACAGTATGGCCCATACTGTATGGGGTACCTATAAATATTCAAAAACTTATTCAAAAACTGCATTTTTTTGCATCAATATCAATAGAGTCACATTGAGAAAAATTTCCCCATCATCATATTTTGGAAGTGATGCCGTTCTACTTTCAGTTTATTTCGATTACCAATCTGATTATCGATTGAGAATAAGGGTAAATATTAGTGATTAATTGATTAATTAGACTTATCTAATGGTATGTACAAGCTGTAAGTATGTACTACAGACAGACTACAGATACGAGTACATATGTATATGTATGAAATCAGATATTTTCAAATACTCGTAACTAATTTAAAATTAAAAGACCCGTTTAAATTATTTTTTATAATTAGATAACTGATGATGAGGATCGATTTGAGGTTCCTCTAACCATAAATCCCCCAGAGCATGGGATAGGAGGTCCTGAAACGAGACTTTATGAAGTCGAGATTGTTCGAGAACCTGTATTTGGAATCAAAATTATGAGGAAATCTACAGGTCTTTTAGTGTTCGATACAACAATTGGTGGACTCACTTTTTCAGAACATTTACATCAAATTGCCTTCAAAATACCCGATGGTAGCAGTGCATATGGAATTGGCGAAAATGAACAAAAAACCCTCAAACATGATTTTGGTCAATACCAAACTTTTCCTCTTTGGGCCCGGGACCAAGCACCAGAAGTAAGTTAAATTCTCGTTTAATCTCAATTAAAATTTTATTCTCATCTATGTACACATCTATGTATATTAAAGGGTAATCTTAATATGTATGGTGTGCAACCTTACCTTCAAGTGATTGAAGATTTGGATGGGAATTCACATTCAATTATGTTTCTCAATGCAAATGCTCAAGGTACCCTTACTTACAGATTATACCTTAAATTTTATATTGGTTTACTTTACGATACGACCATTTGGATCATTATTCATATACTAGTTTTATGATTTAAGTTAATTATGTAGTACTTATGAAATTAGATAAGAATGATTACATAAGCCTTGTACAAATATAATCAAAAAAATTATCTCTAAAAATTATTAGAAATTCTCTAGGTAATGATTATGATTTTTGGACAAATTATAGAATTTCAGCTGGTACCACAGCCTGCATACATTTATAGAACAATCGGGGGCATTTTAGATCTATTTTTATTTTTTGGACCAACAGTTGAGGATTGTGCTAGGCAAATGAGTGAGGTTGTAAAGAAAATTATGAATATTTTGAATTTTTGAGAATAAAGTATATTATATTATGTTCATAGGCTGTAGGTCGACAACAAATTCCTCCCTATTGGGCATTAGGCTTCCAATTGTCCAGATGGGGATATGATTCAATTGAAAATATGAAAGCTGCTGTAGAACGAACTGCAAATGCAAATATTCCTCATGTAATTTCAAAAATATATAGCACCCTATAACCTACAATAATTTTTCGAAAATTTGATCGGATTTTCTTTTTATAATAATATTCATTCAGGATATTCAATATGGAGACATAGGTAAATGTCACAAAATTCCAAAATATTTCTAGATTTTTAGAAAAACTTATTTGATAGATTATATGAGAAATAAACTGGATTTCACTGTTGATAACGTGCACTTTGCTGGCCTTGGAGACTATGTAACAGAATTGAAGGAAAGAGGGATCAAATTTATTCCTATCCTAGATACATTCATCGATTTTGATGAGCCAGATTATCTACCCTTGTCAATTGGTAATGATATGGATGTTTGGATCAAAAATGGAGATGGTAATGGATATTTTGAGGGGCATGTTTGGCCAGGGCGTGTGTTTTTCCCAGGTGAATGAATTAGTAACGAATAATTATAATAATCTAAAATGGATTTAATTTCCGATGCTACAGATTACTTTAAGGAAAACACAAGGTTAGTTTATGGTTTCACTTGAAAATTTTTTTTTGTGGACAATTTTTTCAAAGTTGTTCCAAATGACCTGAAACGCAAAGATATGACCTTCCCACCCAAATCTGAACCCCGCCCCTCCCCCACCTACACCACCCCCACTTTGAACAGTTAGCAGATCACCTTTTCGCCACAAACCTAACCTAACCTAACTTATTGCAACCCCTTAATGTGATTAGGTTAGGTTATTAGGTTAGGTTAGGTTGTTGTTTCAGATTTAGGTGGGGAGGTCATATCTTTGCGTTTCAGGTCATTTGGACAATTTTTTTAGTAAATGGTGGATTAATGAAATTGTCAAATTTAAAGACGTCCTCGACTTTGATGGGTAAGGGAAATATCCTTTGTCTAAAACTTGGAAATTTTTTTAAAATTAAGAATGAGACTAAAGCGATTATACAGCAAGTCTATTACCTAATCTTAAATTTATTTTTTTTGTTCCGCTTAATCTCATTTTTGGTTTTCAAAAAAAAAATTCAAAATTTTTTGAGATAATAATATGTTCAAACTTGTCTAAAATTTTAGTCTATGGATTGACATGAATGAGCCTGCAAATTGGGCCTTCGAAGGAGAACCCGAAATCGTTTGTCCCGATAATGAAATCAATAATCCACCATACGTCCCAAATATCGGAAAAAATCGGAAATTACAAGAAAATACTATTTGTGCAGACACGCTTCAAGATGGTGGAATGAAGCATTTTGATCTTCATTCACTCTATGGATGGAGTAGTGTTAAACCAACACATGAGTAATGAATTATATTTCAAAAATTTATGTCTGATAATATGATATTTCTTTCATAAAAAGGGGCATGAGAATTGCTTTGCAGGACAAAAGAGGCATCGTTGTCACTAGGTATGTCACAGTTCAAAATAACGATTACTGATATAAAGTTTTATATGAAAATTATGCAAATATTTTTTTAAGATCGACGTTTTTGGGCTCAGGAAAATATACAGCCCATTGGTTAGGAGATAACTGGTCGAATTGGACAAATCTTCACACATCTGTCATTGGGATGATTCAGTTTAATATGTGGGGAATGCCATATGTAGGAGCTGATATTTGCGGTTTCATTGGTGAATCTACCGAAGAGTTGTGCGAAAGGTGGATGGAACTAGGTTAACTTACAATTGCAATACAATAATCTGAAAGTCTGAACTAAACTAATAAACAATTATATTTTGATAATCAGGTGCTTTTTATCCCTATGCAAGAAATCATAATATTAGAGATCAACCTGTAAGTTTTTCTTATTTAACATTGACAAAATATGTAAGAATATTACTTATATATATCCCTACCTATACTTTATAAAAAATAGGACCAAGACCCAGGAATGTGGACGTCGGTCTCTATTTCATCGAAAAAAGCTTTGGAAATTAGATATACACTTTTGCCATATCTCTATTCACTGTTTTACAAACATAGGTAAGCTTGTATGCTTGTGTTTTATTAAAAAATTATAATCCTTTATGAACTAATTTAAGCCCCAGCCCCATTTCGAAAATTCTTTTAGAAATAGGTATCAAAAAATCGTAACCACTTTTTCAAACGTAAATTGAACTTTCTCTTTTTGACTTTTTCCATGTTAGGTATTACGTAGGTAAGGGAAAGTCAGTCCTCCAGATCTAACTATAAATAATTAAGTGTCATGTTAGGTATCAATGAAATCACATTTGATTGCACTATAATAGTATGATCTTAGTAAAAATTTAAATTTTTTTAGATAGGTAAAAATTGTGTTAAAATGACAATATATTTCGTAATTTTTTTGGCATAACTAAAAAAATTTTAAAAATTTTTAGA